>DF239854.1:150715-198215 GCA_000507305.1 Breviolum minutum Mf 1.05b.01
CAAGCAACAACAAGCAACAACAAGCAACAACAAGCAACAACAAGCAACAACAAGCAACAACAACGACCAACAACAACGACCAACAACAACAACAACAACAACAGCAACAACAGCAACAGCAACAGCAAGAGCAAGAGCAAGAACAACAGCAACAGCAACAGCAACAACACCAACAACATTGCACGAGCTTTGCACCAACCTTGCTATCCCTGATATTCCTGCGGTAATAGTGCGTAAGCCAATTTGTTATTGCATGTATTTGCATGTCATTATGGTTACATACAATTGCCATATCTCAACAGTAAACAAATTGATCCGACACAAGCGACGAGCGAAAAGTTCTGGCCCATCACTTCAAGACTCTGAGCGAATGATTGCCGTAAAGTGTTTTGATGTGGTGGGACTTTCGGAAAAACAGCAAACACACAACACAGGTCATTTCACGAAATACGCGGTAGACCGGAGTATAGATGGTCAAAGGAAGTTGGAACCATCCATTCATCTGGGTCATTTGGGCATTAATTTTAGGAAAATGCCATTCTCCACCAAGTAGGGATGCGAATGTCTTGCCACAGGCACAAGGCTGCTAAATGTAGTATGGGATGCAACAAAACATGACATGACTTTGCAACTTCTAGCACCTGACACATGCCTCAAGCTACATCCAGCAGCTTGAAATTTGCTGATTCATCAAGGATCCAAGGTGATGGTCTTGCCAGTCAAAGTCTTGACAAAGATCTGCATTGGACTGGATGTTCCAGCGTGGCTGTCCCCGGTGTGCCAGCACTTCCAGTAGCGTTCCGCAATTGGGTGGTTCGCTTCAACCGTAACTTGAACAAGAAAGGTACACATCATGGCATCGATTCGCATGGAAATACATGGAAAGAATTTGGGAACCAGGTCACATCTCTAAAACTAGATATGAAACATTCATACACGTGAAGCTATTGTGGCGTGTAGGCAACCTGCATTGTAGTGTTGCGCTTGCTCCAATCAGGTCGTGAGTTGTGACTGTCACACCCAATGCAAGACTTCCCGAAGTAGTTTCAAAAAGAAATCCTGCAATTGGTCATTCTCACACCTCACATGTCTTTGCCTCGTGTATACTAAATCGAATTCACTTACGTACCATTGAATACATTGTGACATATATACATATATATTATATAATTACTGTCCATCAATGTATGGCGTTCAGTCCAGTAGATAGTAGTAGTGCAGTTGCAGTTGAAGTTGCTGTTGTTGCCGGTGGTGGTGGTGGTGGTGGTGGTGGTGGTGGTGGTGGTGGTGGTTGTGGTTGTGGTGGTGGTGGTGGTGGTGGTGGTGGTGGTGGTGGTGGTGGGGTACAGTATCTGAAGGCACATCTAGCTCATGATCTTGTTCAATTTCTCGTCTGGATTGAGTCCATCAAACACCGCCCGTAAATTCCCATACAGCATTTGGATAGAAGAATTGCCACAATATCTGGCATAGCTGTGTTACTTACTTTCCATGGTTGAATCATTGACCACACAACCACCAACAAAAACACCTTGAACGAAGATGAAAGACTAAACATGATGAAAGTTTGATTGAACATCCAGCCTCCACCTGTGCCACCTTGGCTTCTGTTGAGAATAAACTCTGCCTGCGTTGGGGAAAAAGTGACAGCTGATTCATGGATTCGATCTGGCGTTTGTTGACATGGCCTGCACTTCACAGTGGGAAGGTTTGTAATTTATAAGCCTTGCGGAGAGGTTGGGATTGTTCTTCTTGCGTCAGAAGTGAGCCATGCCTAGATTGAAACGAAGAAGAAGAGGGGCGTGCAAAAAAATGAATCACTTCAGAAGTAGCATCCTCATGTACAGTCAGAAACATGCCCTATGGAAAACGTGTTCAGGTTCAATATCAATTGTAGTCACCAAGCATGTTTTCTTGTTTCCTCCGCTGCATCTCGCAGCAGCTGAGGCGGCTTGGGATGACGCCTCACGGCTTCACACATCCCAAGTCATACCGTTGGTCCCTTCGGGCACAGGTGAGACAGCAGGTTTCCGGAGAAACATCGAGTGAACAACGCAGGAAGGTTACCAAGTTGCTTGGCCTTGGCATTGAAATTAACCTTTTCTACCAGAAACCTGCAGCAATAGTGCAGCATCTTTTGGAGCATGTAACCTCTTGTCTTAGGAGGGAACGATTTAACGATTTGTCCATCCGAGAATGTGGCTGAAATATAGGTTCTTACAATTTGGAGGGTCTCAGATGGTATATAGATGCAAAAGAATTGCAAAAGCAGAATTTCTGAATGCAATGTACTTGTACCACAATCAAAAATCGATTGTAAAAAATCTTGATGCACTCACTCCCAGCAACAGAAAATAGAAAGAATTCTGCATCGTACCCCCAAGAGGTTTTGGCAACACGATTCGCAGTCGACGTTCGTGATGCACCAGGCTCAACGCAAGTGCGCACCCTTCTACACTGCAAATCGATGGCCCGTTCACTCACAAATTTCAGTGGAACCAGAAATCTATTCTGCAGGGTGCTAAGAGAAGAATGATCACACCTGATCCTAATGCCTTGAAGTTAGTGTAGGATAAACACACATCAATATATATGCATATATATATATGATTATGTGTAACGCAATACATACAAATGCTAGTATATCGTATGTATATATCTAGTAAGAGTCAAGTAAGTAAAAGTATATATGTATAGTATGTATATAGTGTGTCTAGTATGTATAGTATGTATAGTATGCATAGTATGTATCGTATGTACAGTATGTACAGTATGTATAGTATGTATAGTGTGTATAGTATGTATATGGTAAATAAAAAACGAATATAACAACACAGTATATGTAAAGTACATGTAAAAGTACTAGTATCATATGAAAAGCCTTCACAAAAGTATTGCGACAATGCTCGATTACACGAACACATGTATGCTGTATACATGTTTACCTGAGGGCATATGTAAAACTGTAAAAGCCTCAAATCATCTTAAAACAGTTCAAGACACAGGAAAACCAAATCCTAGATCAAAGTGACTGAGCGAGGCCAAATGCATGCTGAATTTCCATGGGCTGCAGCTGCATCTTGAACTCATCATGTGACTGCGACAAAGGTTGATATGGACATGTGAAAACGGCATCTAAGTACTCAAAGATATATCTAGGTATAATCAAATATACCTATATACACACGTAATTATATACTCTGGTTACATGTGTCCCATTAACTCACAAATTGACGTAATTTTTTGATTCATTTGAAGGAACAAGCTTGCTTCACCCTGCATCACGATCCACATTTACTTCATGGAATTCGAAACAAAACAACTGCAACCACAGTGGGCAAACACCAAAACCGGTGTTGCTGCGAATTGCTCAAGTTCCTTCACGGTGGGAGGGTTTTGCCCAAGAGGCGCTCCTTACGCCAGAAATCATTTCATGGACATTCATGTGTGTTTTGAGAGACAACATCAAACAACACACATTTGTGGCCATTCTTTTTTGGGGATTTCTGCTGCTGTTTATATATATTATATATATATAAATAAATTAATATGGGGGGTTCCTTAAATGGTGGTGCCCAGCAACCATGGGTTTTCCTACTAAAAATGATCATTTTGTTTTTTTTGGGGTACCACCATTTAAGGAAACACCCATATATTTCCGTGTAGAGTAGTAATAGAACCAGTTGCGCCAAACCAACGATTGTTAGTGGTTTAGTTCATCTGATGTTGGACTTCTCATCCACCATAGCTGGGACCAAACCTCCCAACCACCCGCATCACAGGACCAATGCTGCTGCGCACCTGAGCTTGCACCTGAGATTGCACCTCCGTCCTAGGGCTCCTGCCGGAAAGCCAAACTGAAAATCATGGCCACAAATGAGGACCCAAATGTCTTTCGCAATGGATTTTCCTAAGGCAAAAGCACAAAGAAAAAAAAAGACACATGACTCCTATTTATTTTTTTTGTCACGTTGCAGCAGATCTTGGCAGTGGTAACACCGCCTTCAAAAAATATCAAGTTGGGCCCCATGGGAGACTGCTTGAACACAATGTTGCGAGAATTCAACCATGGCCATCACAAAACGTTGCAAGGACTTCCGCCAAAAGCCGAGTAATCGTTGCTGTTTAGCAGTGATGTGATCATTGTGATCCGTCTCTGATCGTAGCTGGAAACCCAGCGATCGAACATTTCCGTCGACGGAAAGAGAGTATCATCCCAATCGACAAAAACAAGAGTTGTAGACGCATCTAGGATTGGTGACACGCCACTGGATGCCAAAGTGTGTTGATTTGAGCTTTGGACCTCGAGATGCATTTTTGAAACTTTTGGATAAGCAACAGCCGCGCCGTGAAACTTCTGTCATGGCGTCATCTAGCTATACTAAAGTTGGTTGGTTCGGGAAAAGGGGTGTCTTTTCAAACTTGAAAAAATCATCCACAATTTGCGGGTTTGGTACGGTACGTTGGACTCTTGTACGAGGTATCTGTCAGTTTGTGTATCTGACTATCTGTCAACTCTGCTGGTGGCTGATTCATAGTCATCCTTGCTTCCATCCATGCCTTCTCATCGAAAGATCTGAACCAACAAGCTTCGGCAGCAACAAACAAAGGTGTATTCAGAAGTTGCATGGTCCAACCGACTAATCATTAACCTGGACGAGATGAAGATCGAAACGAATCTTCATTTCGTCGAGGTCAATGATTAGTCGGTTGGACCATGCAACGACGAATATCCTCCACCGTTCCAAAGGATTTGAAGAGTTCCCACGAGTCATCCTCGAAGAGAAAACCCTCATGAAGAGATCCGATCCATCCCAAGACCAAGTAGATGTGGGTCAAAACTACGATTCCCACGCAGTTGAGCTTGTAACCTGGCACGTAGGGCGCAATCAAGACCACCAACTCAGCTTGCATGAGAGCACAAGTGAAAGCATACCCCAAGTATCGAACACCATTCACATTGTTGATAAGCAACCAACGAAAGATGGAGATGAATGCAACCAAAGCTTGTGCTAGGCACATGGCCAAATTCAATTGCCTGCACATACCCATGCGCTCCACCAAGGGCTTCTTATCCATCTTAGACCAACAACGCACCGTCTCCCACCATTCGCTGACATGTGGTTGCGCCCAGCTATAGATCATCCAAACGAAGGAACGCACCGGACTTTGCACATCACTGCGGACACAGATCTTCAGCGACAAGTAACAAAAGGAAAAACCCAGAAGTATACCTAGGTGGTTGAACATCCACCCATGACTGAAAAATATGCGCAAGTCAAATTCTGATCCTTCCACCAAAAAAAGGTGAAAAAAATAATGCATGAATTATATCACCTAGTAACTTGTCAAACTTTCAATGGCGAAAGCTGGATAGAGAGGTCCACAGGCGCGAAATAACTCATAGTCATTAAGATCCTCCAACGCTATGCTCCTCTCGGACGTGTAACAGCTGCGGGGATCGCCCTTAGGGTTCGTTCTAAAAAACGACTGCGGCACGTGACTAGTTTGTATATATATATATATCGCACAAAAAATACTGTAGATATCTGTAGATATTGAAAGACAAATATATATATATATATAACAAAAAACTACACGTTCAGAATCTCAAAAACATCCTTTCATACAAGTCAAAACAAATATATATATATATATATATGTATATACGTGTAAACTCTGCAATCATTATGCCCCAACTACAAACGTCATCATTTCAGGTGAGGTCACCCAACATCCCTTCTTTTTTTAAGCATACCACTATTCACAATTCACATCAATTCACCATTGATTGAACTCACAAGGTCAATATAGTTCAGGACCGAAGACCGTGGAGGACCCATGGAGGAAGGAACGGTAGAGTGTATATGCATAGGCATCAAGGCATGGAAGTATGCAACCAGGTTCGTGAAGGTATCCAAACTGAATGAGGAACCACATGTCGCAATCATCACAATAAGAACTAGGCCTGGTGATGATGATGATGATGATGGTGATGATGATGATGATGGTAATGATGATGGTGATGATGATGATGGTGGTGATGATAATGATGATGATGATAATGGTGACGATTATGGTGATGAGGATGATGATGATGATGATGGTGATGATGGTGACGATGATGGTGATGATGATGATGATGATGATGATGATGATGATGATGATGATGATGATGATCATGATCATGATAATGATCATGATAATGATGATGATGATAATGGTGATGATGATGATGATGATGATGATGATGATGATGATGATGATGATGGTGACGATGATGGTGATGGTGATGGTGATGGTGATGATGATGGGGACGAGGATGAGGGTGATGCTGATGGTGATGATGATGATGGTGATGATGATGGTGATGATGATGATGAAAATGGTGGTGAAGATGATAGTGATGATGATGAGGATGACGATGACGATGACCATGACGACAAATCCGGGCGTGGCAAGAACAAGCACATCATGTCAAGCAGCGCACTGCTTTGAAAGGAAAAAAGATTGTTCGAGGCGCAACCCTGCATCTATAGAAAAATGACCACGGACCAAATTTGTTGGTCATGCCAAGTGTGCCTTGATTCTCATTAAAATTTGACTTCTTTTGCTGTTTCAAACCATGTTCGCACCCATTTCCTTGTAGGCACCGCCGCTCTTATTGGAGGCCTTGACCTGCCAGCGATTGAGGATCCACAAAATCTGCGAGTTTTTGTTGTTTTCCGAAACCTTATGCTCCCTCATTTTTAAGACACATCCAATAACAAAAATCAGCCTTTTTTTGGGGGGAGAAGGAATAAAACATCTACATATCTACAAGTTTGTCAGTGGACGTTATATACTGGATTTATCATTGCTATGCTGTTAGATGACTGGCGACATGATAGTAACCATGCAACAACCTAGCATCTACCCTTTACCGGGGCGAACAATGGAACTTTTTAACAGTCAAACTCCCATAAAAATGCAATAACATGAAAACGTAGCCCTGGGAACTGAATAAAGATTGTTTTTAAGTGTGTAAGTGGGTGCAGCAATCTTGGTGGTGATTTGAAGCTTTCTGCAAAAACAATTCTATCCACTGAAAACTTCTGCCACCTCACATCATGTTTGGAACTTTCTAGAACCCCCGAAAACATTGAGGAATTTTGCGTGAGCTTGGGGATTATGACTCTCAGATTGGATTTTCAGAACTTCATGAATTTTTCAGCATGATACAACGGTCATATCCAACACATGTTGACACATGTCTTCTCGGGGAAATTGTAGTTCCAATTTATCAATGATGCTTTGGGCACACGTGTCATGTTGGTTGCCAAAGGCCTTGGGCACTTGGATGCACTATCACTAAACTGTTTCATTACGGCCTTGCACCGCGGTATCCATGGAGAAAAGTGAAACATGCAAAGTGAATCTACCAAAACTACAAGATCTAAAACTTGACAAATTGAGGAACTTGGAACACCATACTTAATCAAAAAAACAAAATGAACCTCCTACAGCATCCCTGAGTTTCCCTGGGATGAGTCTCCAACAAATCTTTCCCCCCGCGGGCCCCTAGGATGCTAAGATGCGGACGAACGTGCTGAATGTTGAGGGGTCACCACTTTGCCAGACTGGCGATGATGCTGAGATCAGGTGGAGCACTGGGCCCCTGGGCCTTAAACATTCCTTACTCTTCTTCTAAAGCATGATATCGCACGTACGTGTGATAGCACCACAACCAAAGTTGATGATGCAACTTTCATGTATTAGTATATCATGGGCCCCTACTACACTTCCTCTGAAGATTTCCGCCTTCACTTTTCAGATTGCTATATTTTTGAACTTCAACTTGTATTATATCACCCATCCAAGCCAACAGTGACAATGTCTCCCAAAGACTTATCTGTCCAAAGCTTTGTTGATCCTTTCGACTCAATCCAAACGACCAACTATCTCCCGAGATCCATGATTCCATGACCTAAATGGTGGGTTTCCCCAACAACCATGGGTTTTCCTAATAAAAATGATCATTTTGGGGTGTTTTGGGGGTACCACCATTCCGATATGCCTTCTATTGTCCTCATCCTCCACATTCGCAACCCAATTTTCAGGGCCTGCTTATCTGCTGCCACCACATTGGCCGAAGCTTTGGCTAAGCCACCCAAGCTATGAGCCCTTGGAATTGGAGCAGTTCATGGAGGGTTCGGATGAATTTGCCAACTGATTTTCATGTATTTGAATAAACATTTAATTAAATATGATTACAGTATGTGAAATAATAATCATAATAATGCGACATGTATATACATATATATTGTGTCATCTAGAATCAGTGCATCTTAAGGCTTTCCAAATACGTAAAAAGTGCATCCAGGATCAATACATACAAAAGAGAATCAAAAAACATTTGCCTTTGTTCTACTACGTATAAAGTACGCTTCATTGCCAATGCCACTCTCCATTGAAGATGAGGCTTCGACTTGCGACCGCCAGGAGAGTCACCCCTCGGGAATCGCCCATTTGTTGACATGCCTCCCTGCTCCAATGCAGTTGATGATGTTGACCTTCATATTAATTCCTGTGTACCCTCCCTGAAACTAACATTTTCGCACCTGAAAATGGTTGGAATTGGAATACGATTGTTTCCTTTTGGGATGGCCTATTTTCAGGTGCGAACTGTTAGTTTCAGGGAGGGTATCACTCATTGATGAAGCTTGGTGTTGTGAAAGGTGACGACTAAAGTCACACCAGAAATGCATTGTGTATTTTACAATTTTACGTGATATCGTATATACATGCTCCTAAAGCCTCCGCATTACCACAGTGACAAGGGACGTGAACGAGGCATTGGACTTCAGGGTATCTTCAAAGTCAGTCTCGATAAAGGCAGGTCCTTGCTGAACAAACGATTCCACGAAGCTGTGTTTTCAAGTGAACTGCGTGCAACTGATCTCATCACAAAGCATGATGATGCAACTCATGAATAGTGTAGTGCAGCCGTTTCATGTACATTCCCAGCATGATCATCATCATCATCATCATCATCATCATCATCATCATCATCATCCTCATCATCATCATCACCACCATCATGGAAACATAATGTCTGGCTGCAGTTCTTAAACCTTACAAATGGCATTACCAAGCAGTTGCATTGCATCTGCTGTCCTGGGATCATGGGTCCAGGAGCACGCCTAAGTCAGTTGACCGCTGCCGCTACTGCGAAGAATATCACTCCAACCAGCCTCCAACCTGATAACCGTGGGCGCCCACCTGGAAGAATCTGGAATCATTCACTTAGCTTCAAGCCGTGCTGATGCTGGAGTAGTGAGTCTTCCAGTATTTGGCGCAGACCCTGCGGGCGAATTGCCACCCTGGCGATTCAAGCAGTGAGCAATTGAAGGAAGTCAGGTCAATGTGGCTACTATTGTAATGTCATTCGAAAGAGAAAGATGATACAGTGTATTATGTATTGATGTTATGATCTATTATTTCACTGTCTAATTATGCTTTGGAAGGTGGCCGCTTCAAGCTCTCATTGGCCCAAATCACTGGCAACTTTTCCTTCTTGGGAATGAAATACGAAATCTAGGCAGCTGTGTCAACTGCAGCATGGTGACCAGTCTAGTTTGAAGGCACTCATTTATGCTTATACTGCAGCTGGGCGGGTGACTTCGGAATCATCTTGGGGGCTGACCCAATTTAAATCATGCAACCCAAACACATGTTGCAGCAACCAAAAGGGGCACTTTCAGGGTTCTATGAGTCATTGGGATTGATAACATCTATTGGTCAGTGGAATCCGGGTGAAGCACACCTTTTTTGAAGGGTTGGATTGCAGTTATGTTGGATGTGTTGCAATTTTGGTCCGGACCCACGCAGTGTATTTTAGATCAAGTTTTCCTAACGTTGGGATAGCAACATATTATTAAAGTTGTATGGACTGCTAAACACCTAAGTACAGGACATTCTTATGGTATTATGCTCATGTCGGTCAAATAATGCACCAATTTGCGTGATTGATCTTGTGCCAATCACCATCGATCACCCCCAGTACCCACCATCCGAGCCTCCGGGGCATCTCCTTCAATGGCCAATGACCTTGCGATATCTTGGAATGTGAGAAGGAAGACCACAACCACCATGTCAAAAAGCCGAGTCTTGCCAACACAAACCATGGCAACAGAAAACAAAACACAAAAGACGGAAATAATTTCAATGCATTTGTGAATTCAATGGACTTTAAGCAATGTAATGTAGTTCAGTGAGTATATCAACCTTGTCGCCGCAAAGCCCCTGAAGATCTTGAAAGCGGTCCCTTTCATTTGGGGATAAGGTTCCACGAGTACAGGCAGTACAGGTGAAGATAAACAGAGCTCTCACTAGAAAAATCCAAGATAATTGAACAACATACCAAATCACAATAATTTTTATTGAAAAGAACCTACAATCCACTGAGTCCCCGAACAGGGCCATGGCCCCCTTCGGTGTTTGCGATTGCCACAAACCGTGCAAGGAATGATCCGCGCGACTGCCACTGGGGCTGGCCTTGGCTCATACAATGGCAATTCCCATGGCATCTATGACAAAACCATGCTGAGTACTTCAAGCAATGCGTTTTTGGAAGAAGCCTTTTTCACTGATCAGGTTATAAGTTGGATGTTCTTTTCAAAATCTTTCAACCTAAGTGCTTCTCCATCATTCCACAGTATCAGTTTATACATCTTCTTGGACTCCTATGCCGTCAGCACAAACATTCATTCAAATTGATAGCACCACTTCAGTTAAGAACAAAGAGTTTTCTATGACTAAAATTAAGGCCTACCAGCAATAGAGAAATCTTGACATTTCAAAACCAGAAAACTTGATCTATCATAGCCGTGCCGTGCCAACCAGGCAAACTCATTGCAAGTCTTGAAACGGATGCGATTCGATCAGTTCGTATCAGGTATATCTACCACCATATCATATTACTATGTATACTCTACATACGATTATGTGTATTAATACCTTGCCATCGGTAGTGGAATCCCAAAACTTCTCCAGTAAAGCAGCAACATATCCACCCTTGGTTTCCCTCACAGCCCCAGATCCACCAGGTGAATTGGCATCGCGGCCCTGGGAAGTCTGAGATCCCGTACTGTAAATCGATTCAAACGGACACATTCCCAGGTAACAATCAAATTCATAGTCGTTTCACCGTGGATAGTTAAAAACACGAAAGCTTCGTCACCAATTAAGCACTGGTTGTTTCATAATAAAACCTGAACCCCAGAAACAAAGCTAACAACCTCAGGCTGAATCGCATCATGTCATAGTTGAATCGCATCATGTCATTGGGTTTTCCCGGTGGCCTCTACATCATCTGGCAAAGGCCTGGGTGGAGCATGGTGGAGCTATGAATCGGAGAAACTTTCAGCTACTCAAAAGAAAACCAACGAACAAGTCTTTATTTCCCAAAACACATAATCTCTGAAAATTTCTACTCATTTTTTGACATTGCACAAAAAATCATCGAAAACTGGAGGTATAAACAAATAGAGTATAACCATGTATAACTATATAACCTCTTTCAGCCTGCCAAGCGTGGACAATGTAAACCCCAAAGAAACCTGCTGATACCTGAGCCTCCGCGCATCCCCCCGACACGTGAGCCGCTGGGGCTTGCCTCATATCAGCAGCCGTTGGCTTGGGGTGCCAGGGTCATAAACGGTAGGGAAATTGCTTCACCCGTACGCCTACAAAAATGGGGGCACAGGCACTCCTGAAGTCTTGTGCAAAAAGCATCATAAAGCTATCCCTATAACTACACACCCTTTTCATTGGGATTGGCTAGGGTTTTGACTCGGGCTATCCAATTATGGGGGAGGGTTTTGAATGGAAGCCCCGCAAAACCATGTGGGGTTAAGCTTGAAGGATCAGTAAGCAAAGCACCACCCGCTCTGAAACGTCAAAACATGTCCAAACCATCCGAACTGATTGACATAGATGCTCTCTTTTTTCGGAGGTCCAAATCTTTAATGCTTTTAGTTTCCAGTGCGGCCAATTCTTCATCTTCCCACTTCTCATTTGAGCAATTCACCAGCTGCTTCGGTTTTGGTTTAGGTGGAGGTGGTGGAGGTGCACGTCGTCCCTGCATCACACTGTGCAATTACAGGCAGTCTCTACTCCAATCTGGCAGCAGATTGACTTACCGAACACTTCTGATATTTTTCACGGATGACGGTGGTCTATTCAACTCAATCTGAGTTCCTGGAGGGCCAAGAAAAAAGAAAGAACATGTTCATAACATCATGGAGAGAACTAAGACTATGAAACGCATTCCCCCAGTCAAAGTTAGCAAAAAGAAAAAAGAAAACAAACGCGGTTCAAGAGTCTGGAATGCCTAGCTGGAGTTTCTAGTTGGTGCAAAGAAAATTGTACACAGTGCATTTGAAAATGTGATGCTTTAAAATACTTAAAATGTATTGTATGCTGCACGGTACAAGCCGAAAAGGCTTGATACCACAACCCAGAAAAAGGAACCGGGCATGCTTCATTGTGGTATTAAATCTTATGAATGCCCCAGAATAGGACTGATCAACCAACGCCTCGGTGAATAATCATTGCATATCCTGCGATGACCCCCAGTCAAACTGCAGCTGCCTGACCAACTGGTGTCTGTGGCTGGGATGCTGAGGCTTCCTGGCATGTGACAAAGCAAATCAATCGCGCAGGAACGAAACAATGCCCACACAAGACATCTCAAAACTATATCAAAATAAGCCTACGGACTTTTGTGAAAGAGACTGCAAAGAAGCACAAACTTGCTTGTGTGCCTTCTTTGCTGCCTCTTCCTCGGCTGCTTTCTTTGCTGCCTCTTCCTCAGCTGCCTTTCTGGCTGCCTCTTCTTCCGCTACCTTCCTGGCTGCCTCCTCTTCCGCTGCCTTCCTGGCTGCCTCTTCCTCTGCTGCTTTCCTATCGGCTTCTTCTGCCGCTGCCTTCTTGGCTGCTTCCTCTGCTGCAAGCCTAGCTGCTTCTTCCTCAGCTGCCTTCTTGGCTGCTTCTTCGTCCGCTGCCTTTCTAGCAGCTTCTTCCAATGCTGCCTTTTTTGCAGCTTCTTCCTCCGCTGCCTTCTTGGCTGCCTCTTCTGCAGCTGCCTTCTTGGCAGCTTCTTCCTCCGCNGGCTGCTTCTTCCTCCGCTGCCTGCCTGGCCGCTTCTTCCTCAGCTGCCTTCTTGGCTGCTTCCGCTTCCTCCTCAGCTGCTTTCCTGGCTGCTTCTTCTTCTTCGGCTGCTTTCTTTGCTGCCTCCTCCTTCTCAGAGTCACAAACGGCAAAAAGGAAACTATGCACTAATATACTTTAGTATCCCAGCCCCATTTTAATGAGACAACCAAAACGGGATAGTTTTCATGATAAATGCTGGACACACACATATTTTCTATGTATCTTCTATATAACAGCGTTTATACCCAATGCAGTTTCAAGGATGGAAACTCAACCGGGGCCAGGAAGTACACATCCCATGTGGCCCTACACCGGACAATGCTTATTAGGCACGTGGCCATGCCCAGTGCCGGACCTCTGCTTGAGCATCAGGCCTTAGCAACATGTTCACAAAAACCATTGACTCAGTGTCATCCACTCAGAATATCTCACTCTCACATTTCCAAACGTTCAGTGTAGTTGCCAAAGAAAGATGTCTTCCAACACCAAGTGAAGCTGAAGAGTGGAGGAGGTTATCTGATCTTTATCTTGTAACGTTTCCTCTCTCATAATAATACTCATATACATATGTTCACGTGAGCCCTTGGCCCCAAGAGGGCCATATCATCCGCTTTCTCTGAGTACCACTGCAAAGCTGCCACGCTTGCTTCATTGGAGCCTTTGGGGCTCACCTGATATCAGGCAAAAAGAACCAAGCTGATTGATGTCAACGCCTGTGAACCTGTCCATATGGAAAGTTTTTCTTAATTGGCTCAATCATACCGGGTACAGCACTCGTACCCACCTGGGAAATATGTTTGGTAAGATAAATTGGCCCATGATAGTAATCATAGTAACTAAATCACTTTCCAGGGTGAACATGGGTGTAAAAATCCATACTAGTCAGAATCCATTGGAAAAGTGCATTTAATTTGATAAAAAACAACAGGAACAAAGTGAACGAACGAACAAACAAGCAAACAAGCAAGAAAACAAAGTTTTCTACAAGAATGAAGCAAAAGCAAGCAAACTTGAACCGCGATTAGCCAATGCAAGGAAACCGGTCCGCAAACAAAACAAACGACGACTATGGATCCCTGGCTGCAGATTCGGAATCCGTAGGTCCAAGCCTCGGGACATTTTTCACCATGGAATGAATCCGTCGGTAATCTGGGAATGGGAATGCCACTGGTTGATTCTAAATTTCGAAGGGGAATGGAATGAAACTGAAAATTGAAACTTCTTGATCGTCAGAACTACTGGACGAAAACCTATGTTGTAATGTGTGATTGCTGGATTGGAAGGATCGACTGTGGATATGAAAAAACAAATGGTGAAAAACTCCAACCACATCAAATGATGGGTGATGATATGCAATATCACTGAGCGGCCTGGCAGCATCTGCTCATGGAAAACAAGATGTCTAATCTGATGTAGGTCATCATTTAAGTAAGATCGTTCAAGGATGTTCAAGGAATAATGTCACCCACAATAATGAAACTACACCGTAAACAGGTGCATCATCTGCCCCCAGGACCTCGTTTGTTGACCTGCTTCAACCCCTTCAGTCCCATGGTCCCTTCTTTCTATCGCGTGAGCGGAGACAGTCGTAAGAGCATCTAACTCTTTGCAGAAAATCTATCTTCAAGGCTGATTCCTCCCAATAATGGGACCCTCTTGTGGTAAGTTTCCCATACTATTCCCATATCTTTAGGGATTCCTGTGGGAATGGTATGGGAAACTTACCACAAAGGGGTCCCATTATTGGGGGTCCCTGACAATCCCACTGATATCTTGACAGCACAACCAGTCAAGACAACTGCGATATGATATGGATCTAGCTGTTCGCTGTTTGAAGCCCAACAAGAAGATGTTTCACTTTGTGGGATGCTAGCAGTTCGGACGGTAGTAGGTTCTACTACTTACACATCGCTCTCTCCAAGATACATACATATTGTGTCATGACCCATTTGCAGCCACCTAACTCTGTAATATAAGAAAGACATGTGACCGTCATGTAGAATAATCGCTCAAATTCACCTGAATCAAGAAACGCTACAAACATATCCAAAAGATTTGACCTTTATATAATCACCGAATTCAAAGCAATCATCAGCAATGAACGAACACTTTGCATCAATTTGCGTTCCATTTGCTATGGAGTCTTATCAATGAGCAAATTAGCAGCTGCTGCTTTCATTGCAGCTGGACCAATGAAACAAACAAACATCTTATCGAATCCGTTGCAACTGGAATCAGTCAACTGGACCTTCTGGAAAGCACATCATGTAAGCCAGATTCCACTTCGTAAGATCCGCAAGCCAGTCTTCATTCCATTCCACAAGTCTGACTTCTCGATTCGTTCGAATGTTGTTTGAGAGATAGCAAAGGCAACCTTTATATTTTGCAAAGTTCACTAATCTGAAACCTCATATCATTCTATGCGGGGCTCTTCTCCTATCATTTGGCATAAAGCCAGCTGGTATTGAAATCATTTGCCCAAAGTCGATCCAGCGCCAGTGTTGGGATGTCGGAGGATGCCCATAAGGAAAGTATAGGTACCTGCACAAACATCATCCACGATTTCTAGGATTGGTGGATGGATGGATGGATGAATGGATGGATGAATGGATGGATGGATGTACAGAAGTGCATGAAAGTACGAATGGAATCTGTGAGGGAATGACAAACAGCTCATAGATTACAACCTGAGATTCAACAACAAAATGCTAAAGAATTGGGAATTGGAACCTGTGTGTTCAGCGTTGAATTATCAAGAATTTCCACTGCTGTACTGTATGTTTTCTGAGCTTCCTCATTTTGCCTACACAAGATGTCAAATAATCTATTCCTTTGGCATACCTGGAATGGCATATTTTGCCGCTACATGCCATGAGTTTCCCATTTCCAATACCGTGACATGTACAAAAGATGCTGATTCTGATGGGCCCCCAGCCATGAAGTGGTCTGACATGGGCTCCTATTAAACCACCCACGCACCAAGCAACGCAGCAACGCCATTTCTTCGCAGTTTCTGCTCCGGTGCTGAGCCGAGATACGTGCTGTTTCACAGCCTCCCCCAGGCCAAGGTGCAGGAATTGTCCAGTTTGCTCGACTTTCTCTTTGAAAGCTGGGAAAACCCAACAGAAATGGTAAGATATGTGACATTATCTCAGTGTTGGTATCATGCTTCTGGATATCTTCAAACGAAGCACACGTCACATTCTTTTTTAGTGACATTGATGTTATGATGTTGTTGTGATACATACTTGAGAGGCAATCAAACATAACAACAGGTCTCAAAAACATCCAGCAATAGAACACTCACCCAAGTGAGTATACTTCTTTAAAGCCCCAAAGCGCAAGTGAGCTGGACCAAGATACAAAGACAAATATTGATCGGCGCAGCCCCTCCAAAAAAAGGTGAAACAGCGAGATGGCAACATGCGGAATTATCTGATAACAACGTGTGATAACAAGCATGAATCATAACCTAGGCACGATCTCATTTCCACATATTCTCAGATCTTTCAACTGCTGTGAAGATTCCAAGTTCAAAATAGTATATAGATAGTCGCACGGTGCTCAAAAGAGAATCAACATACAATTATATGATAAAAACATATAAAAACATGTGCACATCTCATCAACCTTCACGATCCAAATGTTGGCCATCCCTGTCTATTATTTTAGAGTCGCACTTTGGTCGTGTCCTTATTGGACGCGACTTCTGCTTGCTGTGCCGCAGCTAAAGCTCGGAGCTCGGACCGTGGAAGATCATCATCAATCCCTGCCGTGGGTCCATCTGACACTTTGGGAATTTCAACCATTGATTTCCATAGATTTTCAATACTTTTGGGAAGAGGGGTGCAAGGATTATGTCAGTTAACATGCCAAGGCCACGATATCGATGTGACTCTGAATCGTTTCTCCCAAAGTAAAGCAACTACAACAGGATGCATGATCGTACACCTTGAGTCCCTTGTCCTTGACTAAATAGCACTCTTTAAGACACCGGTAAAAGATCCAAGGGCAATACATCGCACAAAACCACTGGGCCCATACTGTAGTCCGTTCAGGCAGGAGTCAGAGTCAAAGGAAGTATATTATAGCAAAAGGATGTGGAGCAATTACGGATCAATGTCACATATCTGTAGCTCTGCAGGAAGAGAGGCTTATCAGTGCGAAGGTCCAACACAAAACCGGCAGGCGATTCAAATTCAAATTCTTTACAAATAGTCGATGGTCATTGGTCAAGCAACGTCAGTCGGTAGTGGACATTGGATGAAATTGGAACCTAAAGGGTCTTCCACCTCTTGCAGTTGTCATTTTGAAACAATCTCCCTCCCCCTCACCTGGTTCGAGGAGCATCTCCTGTTGTCCATCTGAACAGCTCACGCTCTCCAAGTTGTCGACGAAGCGCAAATGGAAATCAGGGAGGGAAATATCATTCATATCCTGCAGTCACCACTAGGAGGTCAAAGTGAGCAACCGGGTTTTCATGAGAAATTGGGAAACAACATGAACAAAAACCAAGTCACTTTGACTTTCCAAAACTAAGGTTTAAGCACTTGTCACACGTCACCATTCACCTATGCAAGTTGTCCCCTCCTGGCCAAAAGGATTTTCAAGCTCCTTGGCGACCTGTCAAAGAGTCGGCTACCAGTCTGCCTTGAAATGTCTGAAAACAGTGGCAGTTATTTCCGCACTGGTGGCGCCTCGTTCAAACACCAAAGGCTTTCGAAGAGGAAGAAGCACAAAACCTGAGGCTTCATAGAGCTGCACGCGCGCGTGTTAAGCCATGTCTATTTCTCCTGTGGATCAAAATCATTTGAAGAAACCATTGCTGGAAACCAGCATTGGAACTCACCAAAATGAAGGTCACATCGCGGATATTGATCCAAAGTCGTACGCCGCGCTGAGGCAACAACAACAACAACAACAAGAACAACAAGAACAACAAAATGAACACTCGGAGAAAAAGGACAAATCAAGGACACCTGCCACCTGATCAGCAACATGAGAGGTAACATCTCAAAAAGTTATGTATGTATGTATGTATGTATGTATGCATGTAATTATGTATGTATGTATAAATGAATGTATGTATGTATGTATGTATGTATGTATGGAGCAAAACGACTCAAGTTTTGGTTGTCTTTGATGATCTAGCCCTCCCCCCAACAAAAGACTGTGACTAAAGGAAAGCCAGAATGAAACTTATTTGGCCCAAAGCTTATCCTTTTTTCTGTTTTCTCGAGGTTTGCCCCACCTTTTGAGCTACGTTTCTTACCCTTACTTCGTCAGTTTGCGTTTAAGGATGTGTCAGGGCAACCAGAACTTTCCCCAAATTCAACCAGAACTCTGGGATGTAAAAGAACGTTGCGGCCTGGAATAGGCTTGAAAATACTTATATAAACATACATGACTCTGCAGAATACAAGAAAACACCGTAAATAATACCAGTGATTTTCTGTTCTTGGGGGGTAACATATGTGTACATATATATATATATAAATATGCCGCATGGTGGATATTCATCGTAAAGGCGGTATGCTTTGAGTAAATTAGGGCGTCCCCTATCGTTTTCCAAGTCCTGTAATATCTACATGTATGTCTTAGGGGTATCGTTTTTTAGGGCGTCCCCTATCGTTTTTCAGCTAAAACCTTCAAAACCCTTTTTGAATGTAACCTCAAATCATGAGACAATACACGATCATTTACAACATGGCTCATATATGAATATGTATATGTGTATGTATATATATATATATAAATGGAAACGCTCGGACACACACACACAACACACATTACATACTTTTTTTTGGGGAAAGAGATATGTCACCCACATCGATCTCATAAGATGGAGCCTTTTGTCCAATATCCAGAAAAGAGGCAGGACCAACCACCGGGGATTTGGTGAAAACGATCACATACCTTGGTGCATCCGGCCGACGAAACGGGGTCCCATTTTGGAAAAGGTGGATTGTTTCATGGTGCATTGAAAGTTGCATGTCTTCACCATGTCAAGCCCATTGAGATCCTTTCATGGCATATTACCATTATTACCCCCTGCAAGTCACCAAATATCTGGAATACAACACTTGACATCTTTCACCATAGCACATCTCTGGTTTCGTCCTGGGAGAGGTCAAGTGTCCCTGATTCACATCCACGATTTATGTCACCGAGCTACAACGGTATGAGTAAGGAGAAGGCCACCAACAAAAGCAGCAAGAGCTGCGCAAATGGCAAAGGGAATGGAACATCCTTACCATTCCAGGAGTTGGCTTACCATTCCAGGAGTTGGCTTTAAGCAGGGAATGTAGTTTAAGATTTCTACAGTATGAATAGTCAGGTAAGATGATAGAACTTCAGTAATACTATAGTCTAGTGATACATAGCGATACTGCCATCAGCTGGGAAATCATTAAGTCTTGCTGATCATGTTGCTCAACTTCCATAATGCCGTGCCGCAGCGGTCTTTATCTTAACCTCTTCATGGACATGCCAAAGAATTGAACGAAAAATGATGCTTTCTGTGGCACATGAGATACCAATTACAAGAAGCAGGGTCCCAAACATCTTCCATTGCATTCTCGCAGCTGGGCTGAACCGCGATAACCATGGACAAGTATCTGCCAACTTCAAGCAGTTGTTGAAAGCCAGCATCCCGTTCGAAAGCTCCTGGGACATCCAAACTGTTCTGGTGGGAACCCTGGTAGCTTCTTACCAGGAAGTCAAAGTGACTCGATGCAATTGCATCACTAACTGCAGGGAAAATGGATCCGTACGATGATTGAAAGACCTTCTTGACCTGCACCGAATGGACATGCAAAGATGCAGCATTATTGAATGAATACCACAAATACATCACGTACTTGCATAGTAGCAGCAGTAGTAGGAGTAGTAGCGGTAGTAATTGCAGTTCCAGTACCAGTGCTAGTCGTAGTACTGCTACTAGTAGTAGTTAACGCGGGACAGGGGATCATAAGTATACATATAACTATCTATTACACATATTGCGACCATGCATAAAAATCAAAAAAAATGTATAAGGATGTCCGACTTTTGGATATTTTTGGTATAAATAGGTGCATACCATATGGGTGTTTCCTTAAATGGTGGTACCCCCAAAACACCCAAAATGATCATTTTTAGTAGGAAAACCCATGGTTGTTGGGTACCACCATTTTTGGAAACACCCATATACTTAGAATTCGTTGATTCTCCGTCCCCTCAACCCATCCTGATACATCCTGGACTGGATGGGTGGTGCCGTGTCAATGTCCTGGCTCCCAAGCAGGTGAGGTCTGGGCGTCTGAAGTTAATGACTAGTTCGCAACTTAAAAAAAAGGTACCTGGTATCTCCCTGAAACCTTAAGGATATGTATATTGTAGATATATATATATATATATATCATTATTAAAAAAAAGGTGTATATATATATATTTTACGTATATATATCCCTGGCATTCCGCAAATGATGTTCAGTTCATGCTCAGCCCATTCTTTCATTCATGTCTATTCCCACTACTCCAATGTGTCTCTACCTGCCACCTGAATCCCTACGGCAACCTGTACATCTCCGTAGACTGCAACCATTCTCCATCTCACCAAAGCCCAGTCCTTCATGACACTGGCCAGGTCCCAAAGAATCCAATACATCACTGAAGACACAGCATCATGAGACTGTGTCAACAGCTCTACTTGCTGTTGCGACGGTTTGCAAAGAAGGACATAACCTGAAGTTGAAGCTGTGCAGCATCTCGAATGGGGGGGTGCTTTGATTCCATGAGGCAGCTTCCACAAGCATTTTAACCTTGTATTAATCTTGGAAATGTTTCAACGAAAAAGAAGCCCAGGAGGTAATCTGGAAATATTGCGCATGGCTTGTGATGCCCCACCTCCCAGCAACAGCGTCTCTTGTAGGGAGACGTATCAGCTATCAAGAATTGTCTGCATCAAAACAGGTCATACTCTTGACAACTCCCTACTTGGCACAAAAGTCGCAACCATGAACAACCAGTTGGTTGTTCAGTTGTTCAGAATCATCGATGCCATCCGCAATGACTGATCAATCTCAGTAGCTTCCAACTTTCCGAAGGTCTCGATCAAAAACGTTCTTTTCCACCATGCTTGGGAGCTCAAAGCCCTTCGCAAACATGTCAAGTCCATAGAGTCCAAAAGGTCCAGTGCTATCTATTTTCATTTGCTGATCCGGATGCTTCAGGAAAAAAAATATGGCTGCTCTACGTCAGGAAGTCTTCAATCATTTGTTGAGCACCTTTTTGTGGAACATTACTTGTACATCTTGATAATTGATGCGTGTTTTGTGGTACTTTCCTGATGCATTCTGCATTCAGCACTGCATCTAGATTGGTCCAAGAGCAGTCCATCTAATAGACAATATTCAACAAGTAAAAAAACAATTTATGCGTGCAAGCTTGCCGTACATCAAACTTGAATCCATATCCACGTGCGATTCTCAAAACTTCTCCTAGTTTTGAACCAATGACAGTTTGCAATCTTTGCTGTGTCAAAGATCTCTTCGTCTTTCCGTCCTTCATCTCCTTCTCCACACGCATGGCACTGCGTGAACGCACTTTTCGAGACATTTCTTCAATGACTTGAGAATCGCCATTTGCCAGGCGATCAGCTGCCATGGCGCTCAAGAGGCAGAAGTTCACTTTCAATCTCCTGTCGCCAAATGCAGCTCAGCTGAACGATCTTTCATTCAGGACCTTGTTCAAAATGTTGAGATTCCTGGAATTGTTGTTGACTTCTTTTTATTTCAAAATGAGGCTGCTGACAGTTTACTTTGAAAGCCAACACAAATCATAGTAAATAGGGAGATACACATTGATGTACGTCAAAAATCTTGTGGCTTGGTCGATTAGGTGTTTCTACTACTGTAAAATGATGTATATAGAATTTGTCAAACGCAAAGCAGAGACATATTAAATTAGACAAACAATAAAAGTTCCCTGCAGCCACTTGCCTCTCACTAACGCAAGTACGGGCGGAAAGCAGCATAGCATGTAAGCAACATTTGGGTCTTAAGTGGCCGATGGACTTCTCATAATTTTATCACATTTTCCAACAGGCGCAACTAGGTATGCCACACATTGAACTCAGTAGATTGTCCTTCGCTCTGTATGTCTGCTCGAGATGTTGTTGGTCGTTGCTTTCAAAGAAAACCCAGAACTCCAGCAAACAGTAACCAATGCATGTTCAAATATTGCAGAAATATAATAAAATAAAATACATGCATACATCTGAAGACAAGGATCGCCCAAAACCTTTCATCTACACACCAATTTTTAGGGTTGAACACATCAACTTCTTGGGAAAAAGAAACGCAAAACACCACATAGAATCCATAGAATGTATAGAATTTTATAGAGCACCCACATACATCATCAATCCTTCAATCACCCTCGTAACGGAAACAAATGATAAAACATAAACCTCCAACAACTCCGTTGGTCCTCTGCTTGAGCATGATGCGCCTGGGAGCTGGCCCGCGATGGTTCTATGGTTGAAACATGTTCATCTCGAAAGACCCAACATGCCCAAACAATTTCAAACACATGTCACATAAGTATATTTTAGCATATGACAATATAGCCTACAACTGATGAATACATGTATGTTCTACAATCAAAGGAATGGGTGATTCTTTAGGCTCTTTGACAAAAGAAGCTCCAGCGCCATTCTGCACCCATGACTCAAATAATTACATCAGAATCATGTTCAAGCTATTTCCTAGTGACAAATAAGAAATGGAACAAGTCAAGTTCAATACTCTGCAATCCTCTGAGTGTAGACGAAGCAAACTGACACTGATACCCCATATCTCCCATCTCACATTCAGCAAACATCTGCTTCTCGGCCAAGTTGCTTCTCCTTCTCCTCATCTTTCTTTTCTCGTGCTGCTTTAAGGGTCACATCTGCAAAGCCCTGAAACTGCGAGAAGGCATCGGCCCATTTGCTGTACATCACGTGTAGCTGGGTTACAGCCTCCCAGTACCTGACAGGCCAACAGGATTTCAAGAATCCAAAGGCATCTTTTCTATACTGAATTTCAAACAAATCTTTACACATCTCGAAGGTTTCAACACCCGAGGTCAACCATGGTCAAATATGTCAGAAGCTTACTGTCGTCTTCAAATATAGCATTAACTATGGCATATGTTCAACCATGAGCTGATGTAAGCTATATGATTTTCAAGATCAAATGCAGCAAACAACCTCCATGCCTTATTACAAACAATGATTGTGTGAAAACAGGGATGGGCTTGGCTCGCGACTGGCGGGCAAGCAACCAAAGAATCAAAACCAGTTCATTACTGTTCCCCCTGTAGCTGCATCGGGCTTGCACATGCCTGGGCCTATGCATGAGTGATCATGCAAGAGGATGAACGTCTCATGCCCAATCCATGACTCATGACAAGGTCTCGTTAATTCACATGCACCCACGTTCCCTCCAGCATTCCACACTTCCAAAGCTGCCTGCTCCAAGCCAAATTTGTACGAAAGACAATGGCCCATGTGACAGCAACGCCCAAAGCTTGCAGTCCTCGGGGAAAATGTTCCCCTCCATGTGCCCGAAACAGGGAAGCTTGAGGTGTTTCAAGCTGGAAAAGTATTGGATCATCCAGTGAAGACCCGGCTGGAATAACTGCATATATAAAGAAAAGCAATAATTATGTATACATTCTTTATACAAAATACATTTTATTTGCACAATGATATAAATACCATATACCGATACCTATGTAAATATATATGATTAATATCTTTTTGCTGTAGAATGGCAAACCTAGCAAACTCAACCACAAACAAGCCAACATTAACAAATGTATCAAATGCTTCCATGCCAGGAGTCCATAGTGATGCTGGATCTCTGGTGCGTATTCCCATTCACCTTGGTTTCAACGATTTCAACGATTTCACCTGTGGAATTGATACTGCTCAGCACACCAATCACAAACCCACATTTCCAGTCCCGAAAAAACATCTCAAAGTGTTTTTGTTTTCCAGATTTTGGTTCCAAGAAACTGCTATGCATATATTGAATAGCACCAGCGAGTCCTGCGACAAAAAGCCCGCCTAATAGGGAATCCCATCTGTAGAAGACCTCAGCAAACCCAGGGAAGCTCTGCAGGGCGTATTTTGGGATGGCATCTCAACATCTGGTCATTGCAAGGGTTTGCAATAGGGTTCCTTCCCGAGATCCATCCAGAATGATTGTTGTCGTTTAAGAAAAACTCTATCCAAACATCCTAGTTACTAGTTCCTTCCAGCTCTTAGCAAAATGACCAAACAAGACTTGTGTAGTGAAGGGAGGGAGAGAAGACCTGGTCTCAGTATAATACACGTGGTCATAAAAGAATACTGTATCCCACTAAATCATAGTAGTAAACCCATAATATCAATATAGACAATCTGTAGAATCATACGAGAAAGTATGTGTCGAACGGAATGTTCGACTCACTTCTGTTCTGTCAAACACTCCCCTGTATTTCACTGCAAGCGCTCTCACTCCTGCAAGTGTTGAATTAAACATTATTAGGCCTTGATCCTTGTAACTAATTGCGCGAAGCGGCACTGCCACGGCGATTCAACAGCAACGAGAAGAAACGTTTGTTGTCATAGAGTAGCATCTGGCTTTTGGCGACGCTTGGCCCATGCGTCAGCAGCGCATGTCTAAGTCCACAACACTTTCTCGATGTCTATGATCTGCAGTCTTGAAGAATCGGTGCTAGACATATCCTGACCACTCTCGATATTTGAAAACAAATGAAACTCCCTGGCATTGTCTACTCACCCTACGTGACCCCCATGGGATTTGATTGGTTACCCATTTCGGTCACCTAAGCTGCTCTGCCACACCTTGAACCTGAGGATGAAACCAACGTATATCAGAAGATTCAGCAGCCCGTTGAGCTGTTGATTCAGTGGAAAGCCATCACCACACCGGTGCACATGAAAGTCCTTGTAGTTTTGCCACTTATTCATACTTACTCTACTTTTTATTGCAGATCATGGCATGTTGAATGCATAATCTGAAACCGAGCCTTAAAAATGCATGGTATTTTTGCGGCTCTTCCACCTCCATCTGTCTCCACAATTGATGTTGCTGCTGTTCATCATCTTATATTTCTTTATCAGTGTTTATTTTCATGTTGAAGGCATTTCATAGCATTGCTACACCAGGACGTGAAAGAGCTCCAGGTTATATACACTGTACATGTCCCCATGAAGGGGTAGCGGCAGTACGTCATCTTGGTTTATGAGCATTGTACGCATGTGTTGAATTCATCCCTCCATTCGGACCAAATATACCCAAACGAACAACAAAATCCATTTAGTGAATGAAACACATGAATAACAAACATATCCGACATATCCCTGAACACTGAATCCCCTTCAAATTTACGAATCCACTGGCGTAGATTGATGATGGTTGATGTATATATGTTTAGAACTGCGGGCCTGTTTGAAACCGTGTTCTTGTTGCCCATGCAGGGAATGCTGAAACAAAACCCCTCAAATGGCATCACATTGCTTGCTGGCATCATGATCTGAACTGGCAAGTCATATAGCCAGAACCAAAAGGACAAGGAGACGGAACTTAACAATAGGGGGTCCAAATCAATACAAATTAAGGTTCCCTAGAATCAGGGCATCCCTGCGGTCCCTGCTTCATCTAATCTGATCTCTGGCCCTACTATGCCTACCCTGACACCAGGGATAACAAAGGCCTCTTTTCTGATTCAGCGATAAGTCACCCATTGATGACTCTCAGCTCTTTTCGCTGGGTTTTCTCTTTTCCGCTGACAGAACTTTAGGGATCTGCAAGCATGTTTTGAGGCCATAAGAACTCATCTTGGGACGCTTTTGCAAGCAAACCTTACATTCTGTTAAGGGTGGGACTAGTCGCACACACACACACAAACACGAACATTATATGCTCTACATCAAACGCAGCTTTTAACCCAAGTCTGTGATTAAATCTACCACAGGAAAGGTCTTCAAAAACGGCTCAATTCAGCCAACAACAAAACAAGGATTCGGAGGTGCAATCAAACAGTATTCAGGATACAATATGCTCCAAAAGTTGACACTTCCGGGATGCAATGATGTCTATCTTTTGCCTGAAGAAAGTTTACTGCATGAAAAGCAAACATAAAAACAAGTGAACCATAAACCTATACAATAGAAGCAAGAAAGTCAGTACATGACGATGATGATGATGATGATGATGATGATGATGATGATGATGTATCTAAAAGAAAGCTACTGACGGCAGTGGGTGACAAATCCAGATCCTCACTCTCTCTCTCTCTCTCTATTTATGGTTTTCTTTCAGGTTCCCCCCATCATATGTTTGGGCCAAACATGGATAACTGAGACATTGCTTCATAAAGGGCCTCACCATGTCTCTCCATTTTAGATTGCTCCATCAAGCAACAAACCATGTGATACCATGAAAGTTCTACTCTTATA
Organism: Breviolum minutum Mf 1.05b.01; assembly: GCA_000507305.1. Classification (NCBI taxonomy): domain Eukaryota; class Dinophyceae; order Suessiales; family Symbiodiniaceae; genus Breviolum; species Breviolum minutum. Next base: position 177,405 of record DF239854.1, read on the forward strand.
GTCGCTCTTGCAGGCCCCGTTTCTGTTCGTACATGTCTAGAGTCTACATCCAATCCTTCGAGGTTGCAAGAATTCACACTACAAGAAGCCACTGCATCAAACAAGCTGTATAATAAATAATGTTTGAAGTCTTGGACATGATTATTAAATATTATTGTACTCTACATAGATTTTCTTGGACGATCGTGGTCAATTTTCCTGTGAATGATTAAGTCTCCACGCATTGCATCAACAATTTGCTTGGTTTTGCTATGCTTGTGGAGTGGCTCAAAGGCCCTTTCTTTCAGAATACTGCAACATACACCGTATTAGTATTGTTATCTAATATCTAATTATATACGAGTATCCAGAGTAGTAGAACATAAAATAGTTGACTCGTGTAAGTAGAATCTGTGGTCGAGAAGACGATGAAAGCACTCATGAGCGTGCTCAAATACAATTTGGGAATCCAAAGTAACCAAAGGTCTCTATTCTTGTTTGATCTTTCATGAAGATTTCTGCCACCTTGCTTAAGAAAGTTTGAGGAACTTGCCAACAGTTCACTTTGACTGTACCATACTGCAGCTAATCCGTGTGTAAGATAGCGAATAAGTAACTTAGTTGGAAGTTCTGTTTTCTTTTCTTGTTCGGTTCAGGCTTCACATGTGGAGACTCAAAGATCTATCTTGAAATGAGGCTGCAGGCCACATTGGTTTGCTGGCCATCAAACGCAGCACCTGTCAATGTCGCACGTACATCTCCGAGGGGTGCGTTCTGTTGACCCGTCAGAGAACACAAATTTGAGAATCATCATCATGACTCATGACCAGAACGAAATATGACGAATATCATGAGCAAAATATCGAAACCATCCCTACCATCGCATTTTTCAATCATCATCAGCACCAGCATCACCATTGAATTATAACGTCTATCAAGCATCGAGTGCGATTGTTGTAGTCGTAGTCATCTTCATCATAATTCATCATCCTTAATCCAAATCAGAATGGGTGATGATGTCCAATGCTGTCCAATGCTAATACTGATTAACAATATATAAGAATAAATAATTAGCTGTTGGCTCCGGGTTTCTGCTCCTCACAACATCACCTGGTACATCATCGGTTCCATTTTTGTTCTTCACCCAAATCCCCCACAATTAAAACAAACCTAACCTACACCAAAAACCACCAGGGCTTTCTCAAATTATCTAAGAAAAAGTTGCTACTTTGATGATTTCACAACAGTCACAAGCGGTGACAAGTAAACATCCAATCTAAATTTAGCTTTTGAGCTTCAAAGTTGCTGGGCCCACCTCAAGGTACTGTTTCACAAGCACATCGCCCGCAAGAGGGCGATAACGCGCTTTGCATTGAAACTACAGGTCCTGGTTAGGAATTCACACGTCCGGGTTTCTGCAAGCCCTTAAAAACAAATCTACGGAAACAAACATGTAGTTCCCTCCACAAACTTTCACATACATGATTTGGGATTTAATTGTTTTGAATCGATGCTACAGTAACATCCCGCGCAGATTACTCTTGCATTGTTATTTCTACAATTTTGACAGCTAGACCGTGTCAAATGACTGAATTTGGCAAGTTTGAATTAGTTCCTTTTTGTCTTGTTCCAAAATACTGTTTGCCTTAATGGAGACGTGTATATTAATTATATTAACGCATTGACAAATCAGAATGACTACGGGTTCTGCATGCGTGAATATTTCTTCACCACACAATCGTGACCAACTTGCAAGTGGCCTGGGTCATCCAGCCGCACTTGCGTTAGCAATTGTCGAAGTTCTCCTGGGAGGGTCACGATTTCGACAGCTGGAAAACACAGTGCTCCACTTCCAACAAAATACACACATGTCGTTTTTTCTTCTAAAAACCCAGGCACTGATGAACTGTCGTCTGCTATCCTCAGTGCGACATGTGCTTTTTCACAAGATAATGAAAGACGTGCCAAAAAAACATGTCATGAAAAATTGTGTATAATCGATTCATAAATCATTAATATTGGGTTGTATCAACCCAGGGTCCCTTCCTTCTTTTGATGATGTCGTCGAAACATGAAGGTGACATCTTGCCAAGATCAGTGACAAAGAAGAAGGGAAATTGAGTCATCAAATTGTCAAATGAATAAAATGCCATTCTCAGAACACCTATAGAGTTCACAGCTGGCTCAAATTTGATCAAATTTGTCTGCAGCCATGGTGGTGGTTATCCTTTTTTTCTCAGACGACAAAGTCAAACGGTATCCCTCGTGATTTCTTGATATTCATCTACGTACCTACTACCCATCTACCAGCATTGATCCATCTATCCATTCATCCAGTTGTACACAGGATCTCTGCCAATGTGTGTGTGTGTGTTCTCATACTTGGCTATGATTGGCTGCATTATACGGCTGGATCGTTGGACATAATTGTCCACAAACAAATCCAATTACCGCACCAACACATGGAACCATCATTTCAACGTATATAAGCAATTTTTGCTCACCAATTAGCAATACAAAACGGGAGGAGTACTAACTACGTAGACAATTGTGATCAATTATGAGCATAGGAGTTGCACGTATTTTTCTCAGTAAACACATAATTAAAATTATACCATGATAGTCTAGCAAAATACACTGGTAAGTTAAAAACAATAGGTCGGCCTGGTAGTCCTGTAAATCCCGTACAAAAACCACTTCAAGCCTATGCTTTGTTGATATATTGGCGACGCTGGATCGCCGAACCGCTCAGCAGGCAAGTCTCCGACAATCCGTGCGCCTCATTGCCGATGGCAGGGCTTTCATCGTCGTTGGCCATGCTTCGCAGGGCCGACCTTGCCGGCGTATTGGCAACCGTTAGCCGTTAGTGATCGTTAGTGAAAGATAGTAAGGATCTGGGAAACCTCAGAGGCAAGATATTTCAGATCGTCATATTCGAGTCACAATGTTCTATATGGATCTCAACATACATATATGTATAGTTAAATATATACACATGTTGTGAAATATAGCTAGCATCAATGCAAACAGAACATAAAAAATATAGTATTAGTCCATCGATAACATCAAAGAATAAATAAAGAAAAAATATCAGCGGGGTTAGGAAAGCTCCCCTAAACGAACATAAATCATAAGTTAGATTTAACCTTGAAGCTCTGTACAACCAAGCGAGCCGCAAAACATGCATTCTTCCAGGGCTGCTCTCATTTGCCATTAACAAACTCGTGACTGGTGGAAATTACGCCAAGCAACCATAAACCAATGAAGCTTTCACAAAAGTGATGGAATGTATGGAATGTGTTGGTGTAGTCCTGCCGACCTTCAATTTGTTCATCTGTGAACCGCCCATGTAGAATTTTCAGACCCATTTTCCAGACCGTGACCGAGGCACGTATTCAATTCCAAGGCTCGGGTATTTGAGGCCAATTCCGTTAACTGAAGATTCAACCTCACCATGCAAGGCACCAAAGAAAAGGAACAAAAGGAACAAGGCACCAAAAAATGGCAGCACTTGATGCTCTAAAGTCTGCAGCTATAATTAAAAAGCCAATTGAAAAATGGCACCGAGGGGCGAAAAAGGGAAGCTACCTCATAGCCACTTTGAAACGGACAGTTGATTATTGCGTGGTTTTGACATGGTGTGACTCTTCTCTGTTCCAAATGCCTCAAGGGAAAATGCTGGAAACATATCAATCTGCAGGGTGTCCCACAGCCGCGTATGAAATCTGTCCAAGCAGCAAATCAATCATTCCTTGGGGTTTGCGTTCAAGGGAGGCACATGGGGATGTTTTTGTTGGCGCTTTAGTTGCCATTACCATGGCTTCAACGCAAAACCCATGACTCCGTAGGAAGCACCTGGTAGGAAACAATATGGTTTCACAAATTGAGTTCGTTTAACATCATTGCTAAATAGTATTTCCAATCAAGCAATGAAATCTCATTCCTCCAATCATGCATCATGCTCAAAGCATACCATTCTTATCCTTTCTTATCTTTCTTATTTTTGCATGATCGACGAAAGAGTCACAAAACATTTGAATCCGGAAGGATTCGGTTGCCGCGTGTTCCCGCTAACTACCAAGAACCGTCTTAACTGAACCTGCTTTCGGCGAATGAGAGATGCAAACAAAACATATCGTTGCGCTTGACATGACCCATGTGGCAATGCCACATAGTATATATGTGTGAATATATAAATATATAAGTATCAACATTGTGTATGGGTGGGGATTTACTAGCTAGGCAAACAAATTTGCAATCCGAAAATCTGCGGTTTTCATCCGCGTCTCCCGTCAGTTTTGGAGTGCTTGAAGGCTCTTTGTCCTGCGCGCGTGACCGACATTGGCATTCAATCAAGCTGCCAATCTCACTCATTTTGTTGATAATGTCCATCGGGGAAGCGGTTGGCCGTTGGCACTTCACAAACATCCACCAGTTCATCCATCCACCGGAAGCTTTGTACAATATACAATAAATGACATGTACAAAGAATCAACAGCAAAACTATGCCGCATTCACACTCTGACTACAAGAAACAGAAGTGATGTCTAGATGTTGAAGTGCGCTTTATACGACGCAGTCTGCCTTCCCAAGTTGTAGATAGAATCGCCTCTTTTGGGTGTTTCAAGCCATCCGCTGTCTCAGAAGATCTTACTCAACCACAACCGTTTAGAACACTTGGAACTTGGAACACTAGATATTCAGATACTCTATATGTATTCACACTGAAACTGTACTATGATATTGTGAATGAATTGTTAAACTACATTGACAACAAATTGTAACATGTACTTGATATAAAATAAATAAGCAATATATTTTATGATATCAAATCATATAGTCCTGCTTTTTATTATCATTTCGTCTTGTCAAACTTGTCCAATGGCCGGAAGACATGAATTCCATGGCCGAGAACCAAGCAATCCCTTCCCTGCAGCCGCAGCTGATAGGCCTTTGGTTGGGGCGCCTGGGGTACTGAGATGATCGTCCTTTTTGGCGACATCGTAGGCTCCTGCGCCACCTGCTACTAGTTCCACTTGCTGAATGCCAGCAGAATTGTATTGGGCAAAGATACGTTAATCATTATATATATAAATCAGGTGGTAGAATGTCGTAGAATGTCGTAGATGTGTAGGGTGTAGAGTTTAAAAAGTTCTGCTTTTGTGCCACAAGCCTTGATCAATCCAACACATGTCATGAGGTGTTCTTCATCTGATGTTGGTCCACTCATGTCTTTCTCCTTTCTCCAGGACTGGTTTACGTCGCCTTATGGTTTGTACAGTTACAGTATTTGCCTGAAAAACCCGGCGGTTATGTTATATTGAGCTTGACCGTTCTAAACAAAGACGTGGGACTCAAGGTAATAACACAGTAACACATGGGCACTGTATTGAACACCAAACAAGCTCCATGATCCTATGATCCTGTATCTCTGTCTCATCATGCTGTCTCGCTCCAAACCTGCCTCGGATTTTGGTTCCTCCTCCTCATCTACTTCATCGTTCACCTGGGCACAACAAAAACGGTGCCCACAGGGAAAACACGGCAAACATACCTTTTTGGACGGTGGACTGAAACCGCTGAAACTCTAACTAGCTAAGACTAAGAGTCTGAAGTGATTGAACAAATGCAAACATAGACAAGTACCTGTAATATCCTCAAATCATGTTCTGGGAGAACAAATGAAACCTGTAAATTCCTGTAAGATGGTCCTCATTGTCGTTCCACCACATTAAGATGGTAAAACACCTGCTATTATTTGGAGTTCTTTCTCCAAGATACTGCATCCAAGGGCATTCCCTTTGTCATGGTACTTCTCCTCAGGGTCGAGTGGGCATGAGTTCAGCTTGCCGGCGCAGGTGCTTTCTATAATATCAATAAGGGCAAATGCCATGTAAAGCCAGCAAATCCAATTTGTGACAAGCGTCACTGCAAAATCCTGTTGTGCACTGCTACCTAAGTTGCCGGCATGTCCATCACTGTGGAGATGAATTTGGAAACGGGAAGGTTAAATAGCGGGAAGCAAAAATCGACAGCAAGGGTATCGGTATTGGTTGTGCATCCAAACTTGGCAGGTGTAAGGCACACCTTATTCAAACCCTGTGATCACCAAACATTTCGGGTACCTAAAATGGAAGTACCAGTACTCACCTGTATAAGCTGTGTGTAAGGCTTATGTAAGGCAAAACATGGGAACACCCACCCCCCCCAAGTAGCCTTATAAGGTTTAGTACCTCCATTTTAGGTACCTGAACGAACATGTTGGTATGTGAACACTGTTGCCCACTGTCAGGCATTACCTTGAGCATGTACTGAAACAGCCCAATCTCACCTGGGCCACTCTGAAATTTCACTGTTTTCAAATAATACACGGACAAATTTCCGCATCGGGCTAACAGGCCAAGATACCCACGCACTTCATTAAACTGCTATGTTTGGTCTGTGCAGTGATTCGAGTTGTCACAATGTGATCTGTCATCTCGTGAATCAGGAGCAACCTGCAACAGGAACAGGGAACAAAAAAGCAGTGGGAGAAACACGGAGCAACCAAAAACATCCAAAAGGATGGGTTAAAACACCACAAAGATGAGGAAAGCATCCCTTTTGTGATCGTCTTCAGTAGTCCCAGGCCGGTTGAGTGGCTATCATCATACTCTTCAATTGCTTTACTGCATTCGAGCTACAGTTTTTTATCATATGTACAAGCAACTGCACCGTGTCTCTCTGTCTCTGTATCGGACCAAGGGTCAATCCACGATTCATCTCCAGTTGAAAGTGCTGCAGTGGAAGATCATTGGCATCCTCGGGTCCCAACGACAGTCCCAACGACACTCCCAAGGTAAGGGCGGGCTTATGGTTGTAGTCCTAGTTGAATTGGGGTCAGCGTGAATCACTGTAGTCAAGTCATATGACTGTTCATGAGCAACCAAGGTCACTGCATGATTACTTTCAAGGTATCAAAACATACTGCGACCAGGTACGGTTCCAAAAGGCATCTCCAACTGTGTACCTGCGCACGGTGCCAACCATGGAAGACCGAAGTGGCCAAAAGCATTCAATCAGTGACAGTGTCGAATTTTGAGAAAAAGTGTGCAAAGGTTGCAAAATCATGTTGTACACTGAGAGGAACCACATGAAACAGTATGAACCCATATGAACCGTATGACACTGGGTAATTGTTGCCAAACTCCTTACATCTTGACTATGTGAAGGGATATGAAGGGTGTGATGGAGTGCGAGACAAACCTGTAAATGATTGGAACCTCCAAAAATCACAAGCATCACTCTTCAGGCTTTAACATAGGATGGCTGAGGTCAGAACATACCAAATTCAACGAAATCATGCTGAAGACCGGGATAAAGGTCACCATCACCGCCCAGGCATACCTCACTTCCATGAAAATTTCCATCAGCTGAAACAAATTTGCAGGATCTTTTTTTGAAAATTTTGAATCTAAATCATCTAGGAAAATCTAGAATAGGAGGGATCGCAATTATAGACAAATAAAAAACATAATATAATCTAATATTATGTTCCTGGCAAAACCTGATAGACTTACCAAGTAAAGAGGTTGAAAGAAGTTCCAAGAGAGTTTCATGTCAAATGCCGCCTCAAAGACCTTTCCTAGGCGAGCGTCTGCTTAACGATGGCAGCAACAACCAGGGGCGTAGTGATACTGTAGGATAGGATGAGCCTCAAATTTCACGGGGACAACCTTTGGACTTCCAACACTGTGCAGTGTTGTGGGAATAAGTTGACCAACTGATGATATTAGGATCATCTGGACAGGTCCCCTGGAAAGGACCAACCTTATGTAGGTTTAGAATGGTTTAGATAGTAGAACTGTATGCGATCTGAATCTATATCATAAGGTGGAGATGTGCCTGGGAAACAATGGCCTCCTTCATGTCAATCTTCGTTTTGGAATGTTCGAGGCACATTTATGTATGGTTCGCAAGATCTACAAGGAGTATTGTGGAAGCAGCAGCAGCCTCCTTAGTCGAGACTTGCTCCGAGTTTCTTCTGATTAAGCCAAGCCACAACGTGATGATCTGAGCCCATGGAAACGGAAAGCGCGTGTCCGCGATCTTTTTTGCCTGCGATCTATTTGATTCGCTTTGACACCAAAACATTTTGCAAAGCAAAGGAAACATAGCCTATCTATGACAAACATCGCAAACATATTGATCTTCTGAGCTTGTCTTCGAACGCCACAAAAATGACATAATATTGAAGAATCTCGCACGGCTGAAAGCTGTGAAGTAGAGCCAAAGCCTATGATCTTTGATGATGTGAAAATGTGCATCAGGCATCTTCAAATTAAATGCAAATAAGGGACATTCAGCAAATTTACAAAGCCACGCCTGGAATTCAATCTGGAACAACACAACTTGCCACCAAGTATTGAATGAAAAAGTTGGAAAAAGTTGGAACATGTACAACTAAATCTTCTTCGGTAATCAAGCATCATGTCTCATGTGTCCATGTCTTCCATTAAGAGCCCAAACCACAGAGTTGAAGATGGTTCATTCACAGCCAAGGTACGAGAGAGTCTGGTACACCTGAGAGGTTGGGCAGTGTCATGACTGTCATGATCATATCCGGGCTCTGACTATCACTATGCCTAAATCTGACTACGGTACTATATTTATCTATAAGTTATTATAGTTTTAGTATGTTTTAGTACATTATGACTTAGTCCTGTATGATACGGGATTGAAATGTGACTGCATTCGAACAAGACTTCGAAGCCCCCAAGAACTTCCTCCTAAGCGGCCAAAGACCCATACAAATCTGGAGCTGAAGTCGTATGACGATGACCAACGTGACAAGGCGCTCGGGAGAGAATAGGTGGAGGAATGGTGAGCACGCCAATGTGCTGGTTGTAGGTCACCAAATTCTTCATCATATGCTGCAAGGCCTCATCACTTGGACAATACATGAAACATGATCTTCAAAGCTGTTGCACTTGCTCCAGGTATGTTTACGTATAGGCGGTGCATGCACATCCAAATTCACAATCTGACTGCATACTGGATCTGGAAAAGCCAAGTAGAATAACCAACGAGGAGAAAGCACGGTACAGTGACATCACAGTAGTACGGAGAAAGATATGCAACCTACCATATGAAACGATTACGATGAACTGCACCTCAACTGTTTCGGTGAAAAGAACCGTTTTTTTTGGAGCATCCCAAGATCTCACAAACATCTATAATTGCATCCCCGGGTCATATCACTCTTCCTCAATTTTGTCTACCATCCCACCAGCTGAGCTTTGTTTCAAAAAAAATCCCTTCCAGGCTCCGAGTGGCTTCAACCTTGTTGAAGCCGTAGATCTCAGTGCAGTCCCTGCGGGCCATTGTGGTGTGACACGGGTAGTTTTGTGGATCTTCCATGAATCCCTGCGCGTCAGCAGTTTGGGGATTCAAAAAAAACGTTCATGAAACACTTGAATATTCTGAAGCAATTGGTTGCTCTTGTTTTTTTGGGGGGGAATTGGGGTGAAACATTCACCCAACATGTGGACTTTTTTTCTCCAAGCTTTGACTGATTTGTAGTGCTGCCATGTGTTTCCTTTCAACAAAAAATGCCCTTCCTTTCATCGGATAAATCCCAGCCCCGCCTGAGAAATTTTAAGGTTGCAATGTCGAGGCCTGTGATATCCATACACACCTGGACGGCATCCAACGGCCAGGTCCCGGTAAGCTGCAATTGCCAGGTCCAATGGCTGCAAACAAATCAGCAAAAAGGATGGAAAATGATGGAAAACCATGCCAAAAAACATGCTTAAGAATTGAAAATCAATTATATACAAAAAGATATTGTGGCACAATGAACAAACATGAACCAATCAAAATATAGATCCAAAAATGAGTTTGGCAAAAGGTGATTCAATCACCTTAGGACCATCATCAAGGTCTCTGTTTCGGTGCAGGTTTAAATCTCGCCTGCCCGGCAGCACCTTCTCCACAAATCTCGTCCAAGGCGGAGCCATGCCTTGGGTAAAACTTCATTGATTGACTGTTGGCAATCCCTTCCAATATCCCCAAAAGCCTCTGATTCCCTTTGCAATTATTATTGTACATATATATTCTTGATTCAAAACAGCGAGAAAAACATCATCAAACCCATGCTGACGGGAACACTGAATGATGCTACCATTATCAAGACCGAGGTACATAACGCTGGCCAAGCGGACTAAAGTATGACCTCATTAACTGGCGAAAATGTCGCTATCAATCTGAGTCAATTGAAGGCTTTGATGTATATTCATGTTGAGTCTGGAAGATCTGGTAACACTCAGCAAGGAATGGTCCGAATTTATGGCAAGTGTTTCGCTGACGGGTGGATTTTCGGATTCCTAACACTCTCTGATGCGATGCTTTTTGATACCTCTGCTGAAGTCATCATATCAATCCTGCGCCTTTCAGCTGCCCTAGAACTCTCTCTACGGCACACAGGTCCCGAATTCACCTCAAGCAATAGGGTGCAATCTGCTTAGTGCAGTGCTGCCTTTCACTCCGATTCAGAAAAGGATGAAAGGGCATCACACCCAAAGCTGTCAAGTCAACCTGTTCAAGCCACGCTTGACTCACTTGACTCAAATGAAGTGCCCAGGGCATGGAAAAAACCCATGCCGAAGCCGATCAAAAGCATATCAACGCCCACTTTTTTAGCGCTTTCGTTTGGAGCCTTGCTGTCCTTGCTGTCCTTGCTCCACTCGTGCCAGTGCAGCTTCTGCTTGCTGCGCAGCACGTTGGAGCCGTGCCGTCCGTGCCGCGGTCCGTGCCGTCGCTTTGGAGGCCGAGGCCTTAGAGCTGGCAGCTCCGCACGTGGCTCGTTGAGCCTCTGCGGAGGAGATCAGGTGTTCAGCCTCCTCCTGGCAGCAACAATGATGATTTCCCAGGGTTGAATATGACCAAACAAGCCTCCAGCAACGAGAGCTATATAGATATATATATATATGACATATATGATTTCATGTGTGTACAATTGGGGGGTTTTTGCCTGCATTGTATTTGCAGGTTTGCTTCTCACACTTGCAAGCAGTGAGTCTGGGGAAATCAGTAAATGTTCGGTCTGCCCCACATGGTTACACAAAACACCTGCAATTGGCATTAGCATGGGCACCATGATAGCGCTGAGGCTACGTGAACTATCTCTTTAAGGTCATGTACCTGCATCCAGGCAAACTATCCCTCAGACTCATACCCCAAAAGAATTCCCAAAGAACCTGGCATTTTTTGATTCTCAAGTTCAACAGATTATACCCACATCCACCAAACGCCATTCAAAATAAGACGTCCCCCTTTCAAATCAATCAAGATTCCTCAGGTCCCATCCAAATTCATCCATTTCAAAATACACATCATTTTATAATATTAAAAAAAAACTCTTGGTTGGGAAACTGAAAGTTGGGGTAATATCATCATATATGTTCCAAGTCTTTTTCCAAAAAAAAATCGCCCCCCCCCCCCNTAAGTATCATCATATATGTTCCAAGTCTTTTCCTAAAAAATACGCCCCCCCCCCCACCCCACACACACACCAAACATTTTGCTACTGAACAGTTACCCCCCCCCATCCCCCATAATCACATCTCCTGGCTTTTCACCTGTGACCGCCATCGTTTTCGCCGTGTTTTGGTCATCCACGACAGCCAGGTGGCGCGCAACCTGGGCCATGGCCCTTCGGAAGCTTCGGTGTTCAAGCGACGCCGCAGCTCCAACAGTTGATCCAAGGCGAGAACCGGAGATTGCACACGTCCTCAAAGGGAGGAAAATGTACACACAAATTGAGAAAAAAAAACGCCAAAAAACGTAAAAAAACGTTATCTGGTTTGTTTTTTCTATGTTTTTCTGTCTTTTGATGTTGAATTTTTCTTTTTGAGTGTGATATTTATTGATGGTTGCTCATGATGTCTATCTCTCTGAGTGCGAGTTGAAATTCCGAATCCTGTGAAATGAAAGTCTAAGTCGAAGTAGCTGAGGTGCCTGTCAACAACTGTGAATGCAAGTATACTGGCAATATATAAAAATCGCAGTGTTGACATTTGCTAGTTTAGGGCTGATTTTTGTGGCCGGTGCTTGAAATTCAATGACATCAACAACAACTCCAAGAAAACAAACTGCTTTGATGCTTTGTGCGTCTTTGTGCCCTACAGATTAGTTGTTGATATGCAATGAGCTCATCCGATTCTTGAAATTGAATGCAATTAATCAGGGACGACTTATCCTCCAGAGACACTTCCCCAGATTCTGACCATTGGCTTCCAAAGAGCAACAACAACCCTTCCGTGTTAGAAGGGAACCTCCCTTTCCGTCCATCGATCGCTGCCAAAGCGTCGTCCAACCCATGGCCGCAAATCCAAGACCAAGCGAAAATAGAGACCCAAATCATCTAGGTTTCCTGGAGAGTCATTTTCCATACCATCTCACTAGGTAGATATAGGTGGATGTGACTGGCATTAAGCCAGCTTTCTGAGGGATCTAGTTATAAAATGTTATAAGTTATAAAGATTTATAAAGTGTTATAGGTAGAGCTACATACAGCATGCTTTGGTGGAGTGATGTTCCCGAAATTGGTAGCTGGAGACACAAGCGATTGGGCAACGTTGCTGAAAACAAAAATGACTTAGTCTATCTTTTCTCCCATGGATCGCCCTATCCGCCCATCCACAGTTGAAGCCTGCGGTTTCAACAGCCTCACGGAAGCTTCCTTCATCCCATTTGGCTGTGTCCGCCGAACTGACGGCTGCACGGCCTAGGTCCTGGCAATTGGCATTATGTGCTGTTCAGGTCTGATTGCAAGCGGGAATGTCCATGGTCATCATGCTGCACATCAAGCTACACTACATCACTGGATTCGGGCGTCAAAAGCATTGCTGTAAAAACAAAAGAATGTGCATACCAAAATATAATCAGTATATATATATATATACAAATGACTATAGCATAAACAAACTGGCAGGAAAACAGAAGAAGCGTCCTATAAGATATCCTACATCTATAGTCCAATTTGAGAACATAAGGCCCTCGCCATTTCACCAGTCCACCCGCAGGAGGACATGAAAATAAGATCCAGCAACAGCGGTAGAACAACAAAAACCTTTAGCCCCGCTCAATCTTACGTCAACGCACTCGACACTTGCGTGTCAACAGTGGTCCACAGCCACCTACCAAAAGCCAATTCTTAAATCTTACCATCCTGTCCCTGCTCCCTATCTGCTTCTGGAGCCCGCCGCTAGAACCAAAAGAAACGTCAATATTGATATTCAATAATCAGGAATTCCTGATTTCACATGATTTCACCATACACGACCCCTTTCACCTGCTCATGGTTGCCCGCAAGCACTGAACAACATCAGCCCCCCTCAATGGCCTCCAGGCGTTGTCGTAAGCGCATGGCCTCCCTTTGGCAGCGCGTTACTCGGGTGCAAAGAACCATACCACAAAGGTGCAAACGAGCGGACAAGTAATCGCCTGTCCACCAACAACCACGTGGAAGGGGGCCAGAGGAACTGCTGAAAAATGTTTAAACCAAAAATAGAAAGCTGTTGATATTTGATAATCTATGCTAGTGGAGTCAGCACCCTGCTGTCTCAATGTGCCGGGACCAGTTTCTCTAATGTATTCAAATCTTAAATCCATATATATGCTCCTCCCAGTCGCTAGCGCAGGACACCTGTCAGCAGTATTTGCATCTCCGTCTGAAATAAAAACTGGCAAAATTGCGATCAAAACACATTGGTTCCCCACCCATTGGCTGGATGCTCCATGATGTTTTCCGAAGTGATGAACTTGAAACTTCAAGGGGTCACCCCTAAAATCCTAAAATACACCAAGATATTGGAAAGGATGCACCAAAAGAAAATGCACCAAGATATTGGCATGATTCCTAAAATACATTAAAATACACCTAAGGGGAAAAAATACACCCCTTGATTCATCCTTTTGGAGGATCTTTATTGTCCCTTCTCCAACCAACCAAGTCACCTTTGCATGTCTTCACGGTCCAAAGGCTCGCTTTGATGCGTGCTGGATCCGTGTAACGCCAAGCACTGGCGATGCCACGGCCAGCGCGGGCCCGCTGGGCAGCTTTGCCTGGTTTGGGAATTTCAACAACTGGAAGTTTGAGGGAAACACGCGATCCCAGAAAGGTTTGTTCATTCAAAGTGTATACTTGCAATCTGATCTATACTAGCCATAACTTTAAAGTTGAATTGATCAATGGAACTTCAATTGTGTTTTTTGCCGTGTTTCAACCCAAAACCCAAACCTCAGAGCTGTCAGAGCTGTCCTGTACCTCTAGCTCAGTTTATCATATATCATTCTACAAGAAAAAACAGCGAGAGACCCTGTGGATCTGAGAACTTCCCTCATCGCTCCTGAAGCACATGAGCTTCGAAAGCTGCGGGGGTCGTGAGGCATCTTTTCCATGAGCCAAATCCTGAGGCAAATTCGACCACCTGACCACGTGTTCCAAAAGCTACAAATGTAAGGTGTTCATTTTCAACAACCAGGGGACCCATTTTCATCCATTTTCCACTTCCATGATTATGGGAGGGAGAGTAAGAAGCAGTTGTATCAGGTAACAACGAGTGATAGCACAAGTTTACTGGTCATTTGCCGCGGGAAGGTGTTTGAAAGGACCTTGTTTTCTTGGCTAGTCCTCAAAATTTGCTGGGGCTTACTAACCTCCTTGGCTAATGACTAATGCCAAAGAAACAAACTCGAAGAACACATTATATATAGCTTCAAAATTTCAAGAAGTTCTGTTGCCCACTGAAAGTGAAGCTCCAAAGGGACCACTGGGACCACTTCCAGGCCCAGGGTTTTGAAAAAAAGAGCTTAAATGATGTCGTCAGACTTTGGCGGGACATTTGCTCAACCATGTAAAACACCTTGTCCAAAAAGCAACCATCAAGGATATCCAAATTGGTATCTCCGACATAACCTTCATGTGACGCAGTCAGGCGCGTCAACCTATCTGCAGTGTCGACTGGGTAATGCTCCCCCGTCCACACACTTTGCCCGTGGAAAGTAAAGGTTGAGATCCCAACCGTTTATTTCACGTAAGAAGCACGCGTGACAACAAAGTCTGCAACGTTCCCAGAGTTTGCACCATTGTTGCCCCCAAATTGGTTTAAATGACTGGTAAGGACCCAGGACACGGCAGTTTGGAGGTTCCTTTTCACACCCCACATGCATATAGTAGGGAAAATGAGAATATAGGTCTCATATCAATGGAAGGTTCATATACATGCATCATGAATGTCTATACATATGAGATTGAAATCATTTCAGTCATATATCTATCCTATATCATCCTATCGTCTTGGACTTACGCCTCATTTAGAATTAGTACAACACCCAGCCAAGTTTCAGCTCTTGTCGTAGTTTGGGCGACAGCTTCTGCTCGATGATCTAGGTCATGAACAAACAGTGACACATCTTTTATGGGATTGGGATGAATGTAAATGAATGGAATATAAAATGTCTAGGGCACCAAAATGAAACAAAAAAGAGTTCGAAAATGACATGCGAGCAACTTTGGAATCCTGTTGATGCTTGGCAGGGTGATGTATTAATCAAATGTGATGCAGGCAGAATTCAACATGATGCAGTTCAATCCATCATTTCTAAGAAGGTACAACCAAAACCCCCAAAAGTTCCTCCCAAAAACGAACAGCAAGTATTCTGCCTCCTTGCGTTGCTGCACCTCTGCCGCTGCCAAAGCACGTCGCAACGTGCACAGGCGCCGCTGCAACAAACTCATGGCAACTTTGGCACGTGCCCGGCGGCCACGTCCACGGCCGGGACCTTGAAGGCCCCCCGGCGTCGGGGATCCGGGAAGGCCGTTCCTGAGAACATCCCACAAAATCCAGCCGCCATCAGAAAGATAGTCCCAAATCGGTGAAAATAATCAACTCAACAAAGTCTAATCAACCATTCAAACAAAAAACATGTTTGACTTGAGGCGAGTTTCATGGCCCCGCTCAGTTATTATTATTGTTATTATTATTATTTCGATTATTATTTGCGCCATTCTCCTTGCCGAAGGCGGAAGCCAAAGCCAGGGAATCGGCAGCACGCTTCGACAATGTCACCTGAGGAGATGCATGATGTTTGGCCTTGGTGACATATAATAATCGAATCATTGTCATCAATAGGTTTGATTGTAAATGCAAAGCTGTAGACGGGAACACATATTTCACAAGTATCCAAGATTTGTAACATGTTGACACCAAATAGCTAAGATACATATGTCATATGTAGGTAGATGTACGTATGTATATGTAATAAACTAGTGAAATCACATAAATGCATGCATATACAAATGCACAAATGCATCCGAAAACAAAGTGAATATGATGCGTGTATTGCAAAAAGACGTGTATAGAAGTGCCCATCTATGAACTGCAAATGAAAGAAAATACATGCCACATTAGCAAAATGCATTTGCCACCTATCATGTGACATGCGGCCCAATCGTATACGTTGATACAATGTTGATACACCATCCAGGCATATTTAAGCAACATGTGCTGAATATGAAACGATCTAAGTTTGATATGCGTATCTGATAAGGCATGTACTGTAGTTAAAAAAGAGCATCATAATATACATGTACGTATGCATATATAATGTATACCATACATCTTTCACCATCTTCATCCATATCATAGCATTTATACATTCTGTCGACCTGGGAAATGTTGAGTCTTCCCCGCCTTGGCAACGTAAGTGGAGTCCATAATGAGCGACATGATGCACAAGATGATGAAAGGTCAAAGACCGTTGAAAGGGCGGCTGGTGGGCAAAGGTTGGCTTGAGCCAAAGGCCCAAAGGCCGGATGATGCTTGGAGTGACTTCCCATTTAATGCTGGGAAACGTGGAAGAGAAACGACATGAAAGCAGTCATCGACATATGCAACCTTTGATATAAATGTAAATAATCATCTGGTGTAAAATCGTGTCAAATTCATATATGTCAACTATCATACTGATAATGTACACCAACTTCAGCAATAGTTCATCGATCCTCTTCACTGCTTCACTGCTTAACGGAGCAGTGAAACCAAACACAATAGCTGGACCTTGTGATAAATTACCATCAAACCACACCGAGTGATGATCACATTGAGGTCACCTTACCATACCTTTCTGTACCTTTCTCTGATGGTAATTTCTTACATTTTTGGGCATCTCATCTAAAAACTAGGAGTTTTTTGACCTAAGAAATGCACCCTGCCCAACAAAATCAGCAGCAAGTATCCCTTTGGCATAGCCCAATCCAAGTCACGAAATTGCTTCACTTCGGCCTCGGCGTGGAGGGATACTTCCACATGTCTGACATAGTACAGATTGAATCAACATAGAACAAATTAGAATAACATATTTATGATTGTTTATGTTCAAAAAAAGAAAAACAATGATGATGATGATGATGATGATGATGATGATGATGACGATTCATAGTCAATAAATCGATAATATACTATGAAGGACAAAATGCCTGGCTGCTACCGACCACTTTGCTTCCGGTCCCCCGTGCAATGGAAAAACATGTGTCAGCCAGATCCTCCCGACTCCCATCCCTTTCCGTCGAATCTGAGTGACGGGTTTGGTTTGCTTGGCTGCTCGGGAAAAGCTGACCAAACAACTCACAGAATCAAACCATTCACCTGTGGTGCGGAGTCTTTGAAAGAACATGGTCATGGTTTTGATGGTGGTCATCGTCACTTTTGTGATGGGAGCAACTTGGAAAACTGTCCAATATATTGGTGGAGATTGAGGGACCCGAACGGTTTTTTGAAGTCCTTGTTTGGCCAAAATACTCTTCTAATCAAGGCCTGACATGGACTTTTTGCTGCAAGGAGGTCAACGGCACGCCTCTCATCTGATGCATCAAGGTGGTTCCTTCCCAAAACCGCTGGAGTGCCTGGCCATTGGCAATGGTGAGATATCTATATTTTGATGCTTGCAAACATTTCTTCACCCGTGGCAAACACCAGGAGTTTTGGAAATTCCACCGTGGTAACTGGGCACACCTGTCGTGTTCGAAAGGCAATGAGCAAAGACAAGGATGCTGTCAGCGCACTCCACACCTGCAATGATACAAATACACCAAAAAATGAAATTTGAATAAGAATCAGAAATGGATAGAGGTGCTATGACTGTATAAGTGATAGATATTGCCATGTCAATAAGACATGATCATCAAATATGATCAAGTATGCATTTCATAGTTACATATGATATGTGATAACTGTCAAGTTGTATGTTTCTTACCTATCAACCTGAATCATACACATCTAATTTTGTCATAGGCATGGATATAACAGTGCCTACCACTTTTTAATTCATCAATATGTTCATCAATATGCTCACCAAATCACAGGATCGCACACCTTCCTGACTTAAGCTTTGACAAATCGTTGGGTACAAATTTCACCTCTCTCATGCACCGGTTGACATCAAGACTCATTGCATGTCAGATCTTTTAACTCATGTCAAACATGGAAAGGGAATGAGAAGCTCTCCCATACCAAGTGAGGTTGCGGTTTCATTTAACCAATTCCACTCAAGCACTGCCAAACCGAACCTGACTCTTATTAAAATCATCCTGGACAATGACACTGATGAAATCACTGGTCTCCTGGCGCGTGCCAGCTGTGATTCATCTGGGCCACAAGATTACTGTTGAATCTTCATACATAATGTATATATTATATATATAAATATAAGTCAAGGATATATAAGGAAAATAAACACAGCCTTGCTAACTCCAAAAAATGATATCAAATGATATCAATCCGTCAACCTGGTGGCCTACCATCTTTTGACTTCTCGTCACTAGATGTTGGCGCCGGGCGCCATGAGAGTCATGAGCGAGAAGTGAGCCGTACAAGTTGATTTGCTATTCAAAAAGAGTTGAACACATACACCCAGGAATAGGTTAAAGTACTTGCAAGAACCATCATTCCCCTTGAATCCTCTTGATGATGCTTTGATAAAAAACACATGTTGAATCATGTTTACATCATTCTTGTACACCTGAAGATACTACACCAGTCTCTAAATACTTGACCGTTTTCCCACCTTTCCCTTTGAACATCTAGCTGAAAACCCACATCCCTTGACCACTCCGCGATGTCATTGATGAGCAAGCACCCGGCGGCAGTGAGCAGCATGCCTTGGTAATATATTGTCAAACCACAGTAAACCCTTGTAATAACATGAAGGTTGGAAGTGTATCAACCCGTGGGTTTTCCTAGCACACCATCTGAAAATCAGACAGATCTTCTGACCTGCATCATAGGACCTCCAAATGGAATCCCTTGGGCAACTGGGGAGTTTTGGAACCATTTGGCAACTGCGAGTCATGGATATGAGAAATAATGTCAAGTTCTACTAAAATTTAGCACCTTTCACAAAACACGTATTACTTGAAGGGATATATGATATATCTCCAAACAGCATAACTTAACACCTCATGCGTTCAACCCACTGAGGCAAATGCTGGGCACAGTGAGCAGGAAGGCCATTGGAAAAACAGAACCACGAAGTCGGAATAAGATGAGGAAACCATCCTGCAATCTGCTGGAAAATGTTGAACTTTGATATCAAATTGTTTGATGTCAAGCTGGATTGCTTGGCTTGGCAAGAGTGATTTATGGTCTTTTGGCGGCTGTTGTTCTGAGTTGGTTCCAGTGCATAGTGGAATAATGTGAATGTAAATGTACCGTGACGAAAGGATACCAAAGGATAATTTTGAAAGGAAAGTCAATATCAGTGGATAGTCAAACTTGTTCCCTTGCTTGAAGCGCTGTGCAAATCTTTCCCAAACGTGCTCACACAAAACCATGACGCTGTGGGGCCTTTTTGCAACAATGGACTTTCAGAGCTTGGCTTGGAATAGGCGCCCCCCCATTTTTTCTGGGTTGGTGAATCTGGGATGCTTGCAACCTAGAGGGATGTTGGTTGGGAGACGAGGTAAATCATAGTAAACCATAGTAAACCTGTCATCTCCAATGAATTCATGATGTAACGTGCGAAAAAGTGCCTTTTGTCACAGTTGCAATACCTGACGCAAAAGAAAGCAACAGTCCTCGTACTCAATCATCCTCAACTCACTTTGGAAGCCTAAATGCAGTTTGACTGCGCCTTGGTTTGGTGGCATCATCAATGAATCAAAATAAACTTTGGATCCATTCTGAGAAATTGCTTCCTCACTGGGTCGAAACAAAACCGATTCCTCTGAACACCTGTGCTATGCTGCAACTTTCAGCCAAACAAGCCTTCCTCCCCACCCCGAAACCACAGGAATTCACAATCACCAAGGTGCTCCGGTCAAGAGTGATGGAGATTCTTGAGCCAAAAAGGCCAACATGAGACAATTGAAAATGAAAGGCTCACAAGTGCAAACCACTGAGACAGATTTAAACAAACATTAAGAAACAACTCAGAAAAAACAATTCTAGGTAGCAGAGCTAAGGCGGAGCTAGTGATACCAAATTGATTTGGAATATCGGCTAGCGGGTTGATGTACGAAGGCTTTACTTATTGAGAAAAAAGCGAAACATTCAATTTTCAGGGTGCGAAACATGAATATTGGACACCATCCTTAGGAATAAGAAGCAACGACAATCAAATCCTGAGAATTCAATGTATGCCTTGAATCTAGGACTTACCGTAGGTAGAAAATCTTTGTATCCATCCCCCCCCAGGGCACAAAAATGTGACCAACTCCATCAGATCCACCTGTCACAAGCAAAGCTGGCTGCCCGTTTCTTAATTGAGTGCATTGTTGGGTGACATGGGCCA
>DF239854.1:200368-228305 GCA_000507305.1 Breviolum minutum Mf 1.05b.01
CGTAGTACGTCGTAAGTTACGTTACCGTTCGTTAACGTTTGTTTCGTTTGTTGTTGTTTGTTGTTGTTGTTGTTGTTGTTGTTGTTGTTGTTGTTGTTGTTGTTTCAGTATCTTCTTCACTTGTCATTTTTTCTTTGAAGTCTTTACTTTTCTTATTTTTCCTTGTCTGACCTGTCCTTTTCTTTTCTCATCCTTGAATTCTCTACTGTGCTGATGGGTCATGTAAACATTCCATTGCTTCCATCTGCTTTTGAAATACCACCATCCCATCCACTTGAGTCTCTAAAACTAAATGACATCAAATGCCCATAGGATTCCAAAGGATTTTATACTTCAGTTTTGACAAAGTCACCACCCCCGGCTGAATCAGAATTAAGTCTCCAACCTCCAGTTGAGAGTAACTTGGTGACCCTGGCATCAGAAACACACATGTTGACCAAAACTGCGCACCACAGAAAATGATATAATTGATATATATATATATATATGATTTACGTCGTATAAATATATATATATAACATATACTGACTACTGTATATATATATATATGTTTATACCTACCAACCCAAGAAACATCTGACAGGTTCTTAAATACTGCATAAGGCTGCTGCTTCCTCTCACTCACCCACCGACCCGCTAAAATCCCAACACATGTCAATCAAACCCAAAGTGCCAATTAAACTCCAAATCGTGGGACAAAGACCAATTGACCGAGAACACATAGCTCTGCGCAAGTTTGTTTCTTCCACAGCACCACGACCAACACAATGAAGTACTGTACTACCAGAAGCTTGAATAGAGGCAACATCACGTTTTTCAGAAGGATGTTCATGCATGCATCTTATTTCTGCGGTAGGGGTACCACGGGTCCCCCAACCCACATTGGTGGAACAAAGAGCCAAAGTCAACAACACAGTTAAAATACCGTTGCGGTCCACACCTGTCATTGAAGAAGTTCTTGATGCTCGACGTTCCCTTAACCTGCCACGAATGTTGCTGCTGGCAAAGATACTACATAGCCCCAATGTGATGCAACGTGAATCCAAGAAAAAGGAGAAACTAGATGAAACTACAGCACATAAAAGACATAAAAGGTACTCAGCACTAGCACGTGCTTAAAGGATCTTGACGTACAGGCGCAACATCCATTCCTTTTTTGAAATGTGACTCTCCCCGCTGGAAAATTGGACTCATGTTTGCCCCGCTCCTCAAAACACAAGCTGCTGCCATGATGTCACCGAGAGCCGCTACAAGGCCACTAGTCCATGCGAAGGCATAAAAGTAAACTTTTTTTATAACCCCAGCTTGTATTAGCTTCATATGCACCACCTCGATGCGCATAAAACTTCATAAAGGAAGCTCTGCAACGTGGATAAAACACAACGAGAACAACATGCCATGTGGCACATCTGCTTCCGAACTGGCTGCCTCACCTGGCAGCAAAACGCTGGCAGCCAGTTAAGGGGGGTGAGCAGACTGGAAGGTTCTTGAAGCCAATGTGGTTGCGGTTTCCAATATATACATATATAATATATATATATACATATAGATAGATCTAGATATAGATATATATAGATAGGTAACCAAATTTATTTCCGAGAGTTGCTACTAGATGATATCACCAAAGACTGTTCAAAAATGCAAAAGGATGCAAAGGGTCTAACAGAGAGTGAGTAGTGGAGGTATCGTATGTGCTTGAATGTAACAATGAACCGACCACATTCAGTTGATGGTACCTTTTTTGGCCCAGTTTTTGCTCCGACACTGCTTGTGACGGGTCATTGGCACGACACAAAACGATACAACACGCGGCTCACATGGTGAGATTTAGATGCTTTGTTGACCCTCAGCAATATGTAGTGAGAGCAGCATGTAGATCGGTCCAACATAGTCAAACAGTTCGGCACGGTTGCTCCCCAACCCTGCACCAACACGTGTAGACCGTAACTCTGAAAGAACGAAACATGCAAAACCCATCCACCTCATGCCTGAACATCACCACTCCCATTCCTTTTGCTATGCAAACTTCAAGAGCCTTAAGAGTTAGCGTTATCCACTCCCTACGGTTCGCACCTGTCTCATCTGAGGCATCCTAATGGCAGTTCGGGCAGCTGTTTCTTTCGTAGGTACATTCATGACTCATGACTATCATACTGTTGATGGAAGAAATCCGGCACCACCCAATATGTATGAAACCCTGTAAATAATGGGATATGTACCATATCAATCCATATCAGCTGGTGCAGGATTTCTTCCATCAACAGTATCACATGATTTCACTAAACTGGCATTTCACATGTTCAGTGCCAACCCGTCCACCCCCAACAGAAGCTGCCAGCCTTGTCATCAGGCCTGACCCACAGGTCTGGAAGTCTGAGGGTGAAAGGGGATCTTTGGCGCGTTGCGCAGTGAGTGAAAAAAATGCTCGCTTTTTAACTAAGGTGCATATACATGTTTTAAGTGCAACACAAAACAGATCTTGCCTGTATTTCACCAACGTGGAGAACTCTCAAAAAATACGAAGAGCATGGAACATCAATGTGAAAGTACATGGGATGTCCATCAATTTTGGCAGATGAGCTGAATCTGATACACATACGTTTGAAAAAAAACAACACAGGCTGTTCCACAAGTTACCAATGTAAACAGAAAAACATCAGTTTTCCATGTAACTTCACCTCACTTGACCAAATCTAAATCACTTCAAGGAAGGCCTGTCGGACACCAAGTCCCCAAAGCTTTTTCCTTGGCTAAACTCTTTGACGGCAGAGAAATCCACCACCCAGGCCGCCCCAAGAATGTTGAAATTGCGAATGCCAAATGATTGAAACACATTGCCAGGTGAGATTGCATGAATGAAGGGCGCAGCTTAGATGCAAAGCAAATCAAGTTGATCAAGCAAAGAAAGGACTATGCCAACTCCCGCATGAAACCAAGCACATGTTGCGGTGAGTGTGCTACTCAGCGCACATGTTTGATATCGCGTGCAATAAAAAGGCTCTATCAAGCAAGGCGTAAACACATTAAAGAATGCACATGGAAAATAGATTCACAAGGTGATGTGAACTCAACATCAGGCCCTACCACAAGCACACACACATACCATGACACCCATACACCATCCAACTGCCTTGTCTGTTCACTTAGACATACATCTACCAAAAACAATAAAATCATGGTGGTAGTGGTGAACAACACATGACAACAAATAATGATACTGATGATGATGAAGATGATGATGAAGAAGATAATGATGACGACGACGACATCTTCTTGATAGCACAATGAACATCTTCGTCATATTCACTTGTCTTTTCAACAAGGTCCCATTTTTTTTGACATCCCAAGACTTCCTGAATCCGAGGACACCAACCACCAAAAGAGCCAAAGAGTGGCTTTCGCTCGGACTCGCCTGGAATCCAAGGGGTCACAGCAGTTCGCGCTGTGTTTTCCAATGAGATTTTTCAAATCCTTTGGCTTTGGCAACCTGAGTGATCCAAACATATCCAAACCCATTTCCACCATTTCTCCTGGTTTTTTTGAACTGCACCTGTAGACATCAGCTTGGACACCCTGGGAGATTTTAAAGGTCTCATGCCAATGTCCAACGAAAAGTGACTCGGAAAATGTCCAAAATATCTAAATAAGGATAGTGAGGCTGCGTCTATGGAGGGTTGGGACTTACACCCTGTCGACAATGCCGGTGATTCACCTACATTCAGAAACATGGCAAATGAAAAGGCAAGCTATCCTTCTGACCTCTACTTTTTCTGACTTCCGGGGCCGCACTTGTCATTGAAGAAGCTCCGGAAATTCTTGGAATCGTTCTGCTCTTTTTCTTTGTCCTGGCAGTTGGAAGAGTCACACTGCGTTTTTTCCATCTGTCCTATTTTTGTTCGGAAGAGCGGTTATGGGTGAGTTCCATTTTCCCAGACCTATGACAATAATGACTGATGACATCTGACAACTGAGAGTATAGATACTGACAGTATAGATAAGGTGAGGTTTGGCCAACCAAAGCTAATTGCCAAGTGATCACTCACCAAAAGGAACGATACTCTCAGGGCAAACAACTTCACATGGCACTGTTTCTTGAGCAGGGGAGGTGGCAATTTGAACAACGCTCCAATTTATTCACATTCGCATGGACATGTTCTAGTTTGTATGCCCAAGAATTATTCGCATTTCACCTGTACATCTGAACAAGTAGCGGGTTAGAAACATGCATTTGTAGAACTCGCCATGTAGATACCTATACAGTATTCTGTGCACACATCACATATGTGTCCATTTGCATGTAAAAAATTGTAAAAAAAAAACGGGCATGATTCAAAATACACATTTCGCCTCATCAGGTCTCATTACCATCAACTACTCCAACGACTTTAGCCGCAAACGTGGGACAGGTCCTCTTCTTCTCTCTCTTCCCGCACCGGAGACAAAGCTTTTCCCCCAGCCTGGCTCACTGGGTTGGATCCTGGATCCTGGACGACTGAAAAATCAAGTGGCAACGTTTTGACAAATGTACTGCGAATCCCAAGCATATAGATATAATATAAACACAATAATGTGTTGTTTTTGTATGACTGTAGCTGCAGCTCATTCTGGCAACTGTGCCTTTCAATTACTGAAAATTTGGAACCATTTGTGTTTTTTCAGGTCTGTTGCCAGATTGAATCGTTCGGGGTCAGCCCCACTGATTCACAAACCATGCGCAGCTGCACGCCCGCTTCGGTATCCTTGGCTGAATCGCCTGCAAAGAGGCGTGGTGTAAAGCAACGTGACACCAATGTCCTATACATAGTTGTACTATGTGAATCTTTCTTTTGTAGCCTTCTTGTGACTCTTGGGTGTACCCGTCAGAAACTTCAGAGAAATAACATGGATCTATGTTCTAAGGTTGTTTAAACACATCTTTGGAACACACACACACACACACACACCTAAACTTCCAACAGGCCATCAAGGGATTCCTTTCATAGTTGGTTGTGCTCCAAAAGTGTGTTGTAACTTTCTTCAATGGATGATCAGAAAGACAAGAATTCTCTACCCTGCTGCTTCTCCCAAATACTGTAAAAGGATGTAAAAGGTTACCCACCGTACTGCCGCACCTGTACCAGGACGGCTGCCTGTCAAGCCATGCTGAAAGTTTTGAAAAGCGGATGGCTGTCAGAGTGGTGAGTAGTAGCCTGCACCACTTGTAAAATCTGTGACATACCTACCAATCACCGCTTAAAACCTCTTAAGTCTTAAGTCTTACTTGTAAATCATATCTTCTGCCAGCATCATACTCTGATACATGTTTTGACTGAGGGAGCACCAGATCCAGCAGTGGAATCAGAGAGGCAGCTCAATACCTGGACGTGACGGGAAGGAATAGACATATATAGAAATACCATGGTCAGGTATCAGGTATTCAACCTATAATACAACACATCAAATAGTGGTAACATGATGGAATCCAATGGAAGGGTGCGAACAGATACTATGATGTCAGTTCAAGACTCTCTAGATACTGCTTACTATATGCCTATTAGATCCTATCAGAATTCTATGTGTTTAATGCGTGCAATAGAGCTCAAACAACTGGACAACCTTAGTCAGCCAAACTGTAGCTCCAAGGACCTGCAAAGGAAGCTTCCCATCGAATGCTGCCATCATCTGCTATTGCCTACTGTAGTACTAGCCATACTCCACGCGTGGAATATTTCTCCACACAAAGGCCCCAGTTCACCCAATTGGATGAACCACCATTCCCATCCAGTAGAAAACTGAATCCACCATGCCATGCACGGAGCATATGGGTATGCATGGATTAGAAAACAGCTACTCCGCTGCACCTTGCAGCTGGCACCTTCTGGGAATCCATTGGCCGAAATTCCCCCGATCATGGGGGTTCAATCGGAGTGGCAGTGCTGCCCTGAAAAATCAATTTTTGGAAAAATAATGCAGCATTTGGAAACCATCGTTTAGCTCATCCAGAATTGGTAGCGAATCTAACGGACCATCGCCAAAATAGTTTCGCGAATCTATACCGCCCAGAAATAACAAGCAACATCATCCCTTCGAAAACACAATCCAGGAAACGACAAATTTCTGCGTCCAGGTAAGTTTTCAGTAGTGACTGGAACTATTTTCTTTTTTTGGTCATTTCCACCACCCCCCTCCTGCCCATGCACAACCTCTAATTTATACAACAGAAAAAACAGGCGCACCGAGTCAGCTGTGGAGGGCCGCTGCTCCTTGACATCTTCCAAGCTCTTGGAAACGGTGACGCCGACTTCATCGCCTTACATGACTCAGTGAGCAACGAAGATGGGGAATTTGGATGACCTTGGTACTCTGAAGATGGATGATTGATTTTCAAAAACTATATAATTACAGCAAACTACTTTTGAGTTGCTTCGTGTTGATGATTAAAGATGCTTGTTCATTCCAACAGGTTTACTGATGCCTGAAATTGTATATTGTTTCATTTATGTTTCTTCGCCCGGCTTTTCTTCTTCCCGGCTCGCTATGGCAGCCGACCTCTGGTCGTTTGTCATGCAAAAGATAGGCAGCTAGATCTTGCAAAGGGTTTGGACAGTTGAAGTTGTTCTCTGTTTTTGTTTGATCGTTTGTTCCTTTTCCTTTCCAGGCCCCTTCTACACCTCCGATGGCTGCTTCTTCTGTCTTGCCATCTTCCAAAGCCTCAAACGAACACAATCTAAGACATGCCCTGTCGAGTCATCCAACAGGATGTTGGCTATACATACTTATGTTGGTTTCTGGCGGCAAGGGTCATATTTGACAAGCCGGAGCATGTGCATCACCCATTGGCTTGCTGCCAATGGTTTGCTTGATCTCACTGACAACAATAGCAGGAAAACACAAAAGGAAACTATATATTCACAAACAACAACAGAAAACCACAAACGAAAACAAGGACCTGAAATGTATAGTACAGCTGTATCACAACATGGATTAGGGCAATTGACTGTGGGAAACTAGACATCCTAGTGGAATCTTAACTGATCTTTGCCAGCCCCTTCTAGATACACACCCTGAACAAAAGAGTGTATTGGCTACAATTGGAGACATAATATATTGTATCTATATCTAAAAATATTGGATACATGTGACATATATATTTACATATGTTTCATCAATCTGAATCATATGGTTATCACAATTGGGCTGCCTTTTTCAACAATAAAACAGCAAATATGAAGTGGTTTATACCTCTCAGATTTATCCAAGGTCCAAGGTCCCCAACCAAGGAATGTTCATCTTGTCGTGGTGTTGCCACTCCACGAGGTGTAGCAGTTGGAGTCGGCATCTTTGGTAAAGATGTGTCCTGGACGGTTTTTTCCGGTGAAGCCCTTGAAGCCCTGGGTTTGGTCCCTGGTAAGTCCACCATCCAAAAAAACGGCTGATTTGCTGGAACTTTTGTTGTTGTCTGAAAAAAGATAGTTTTATAAGGTGTTCAACACTTAGATGTCTGTAGTGTTCTTTTTTTTTTTGGGGGGGGGGGAAATTCCCTTACCTCGATGCCGTCACTATAAGTTGGCTAAATAGACGCAAGTTGGCTAAATAGACGCGTTTCGTAAGGGTTCTGGGGGAGGACGTTTCATTCACTTGGCATTTGGGCAAGGTGGTTGACCCAATGGTAATTCCTGGATCATAGCAACTCCACAATTATGAGAAAGATGCAGCCAGAATTAAATGCTGCAGTTGAGGGGTGATTCCTTGACTCCTACCAGTCATCTGGTTGCCTTCACAAATGGTGGGTGAAGTACCAGGCATTGAACGATGTGATGCATTCACAAGATCTGGCCCTGAAGGATGCTTTAAAATCAGCCATATTTCAACACTCAGCACCTTTGAACCCAAAAATGGGATTCATCATGCACCACGAGTCGCTACATAGTGAATTTTGCTTCCTGTAGATCGTCTTTGTTGCTACAACATGCCCAAAGAGCTTGACATGAAACAAGTGCCACCAAGACACTGTGAACAATGGCAGCTGTCGCGATGGACGCCTTCAAAGCCAGAACTGGTACAAAGGACATACAATTGACTCAATTGACCATGTCGAGTCACGTTGGGTTTTCCACAATCATTCACTAAATTGAAAATTGGGCCGATTCTTCTCAACCAACACTGGAGGTCCAAAGAAAATGATGAAACCATCTGTGCCGTGAATCCTGTGAAAATCCTGCCCTGAGACAGTTTTACCTCCCAAAAAACTGATCACCTAAGCGGATGCAGGGCTTCAAGTATCTTTTTCGTCATGTCGCCCGCCTGTTGGACTCCGAGACCAAGTCACCGAAGCTTTTGCCTTGGCCACCTTGCGAAGTGGTGACCCAAACTTGGCAACGTAACTGAAAGCGACAAAAGCTGGAGGAAAGCCATACATAACAAACATAGACAGGAGCATGCACACTCATCTCTTATGTTCCTTTTTGCAAATGTAAAATGATTTTTGACATGTCGACATACCGCTATATGTGACTGGTGGGTCCTTCATTCTTCAACGAGCGAATATTTGGATTTGCCAACAGGCGGCATTCGAAGTCTGAATCAATGCAAGCAAACTATAATAAGCACTTCCATCAGTTGCCCCCCCCCACACGCACATCGCACATCACACATCTTGTCATGTAAAGCTATGTATGGTATGCATGTATGCCCTACATGTATACATACGTATATGAATATATGTAAAAATTACATAATGAGGTATATAGACATGTTCACGTAACCGTGCATTAAATCTGTACATGCATTAGGTACATAGCAGTATGTAATATAGATAATGTTATACTAGCACATCTTTCTATATGTGTATGTGAATCTATAAATACGAAAACAAGCGTGGAAACTATGCAGTCCCACCTCCAGAAGAACCTTCACAGGGACCGGAAACCCAGGCTGAGAGAAAAGGGGGGGGGAAAGGGGAACGGATATATCCTCGAAGATTGGAGAGTTATTTCGAAACCTCCAAAAAGATGGACAACATATGACAAAATCCTGGTTATGCAAATGGTTTTGATCCTTTTAGCAAGTGGTAAGTGGCAAACAACTTTGTCCATCAAAAGAATCAAGTGCTCGAAGTGACCAGCTAAGTTAAAAACCTGCGAAACATCTCGATCTTCTGATAGACTACTAGGGATCTTCGTCTGAACCAATGTAAATAAAGGAAACATCATATCCTGCGTTGTATCTCATGATGCAAAGTCAATGTTTCCAGAAATTCTTGCAGAAACTTCCAGTTTCAGGGGGGAACAAAAACCATGAAAACCCATCAACAAGTACCATCAACAAGTACCCACTCACTCACTCACTCCAAAAGGGTCCAGGGTCCGCCTGGACGATTTTGAGGCGTGGGAGGTGCCATGCCGGGGTGTCTCGATGGCGGCAACGCTAACTGCAATGGCCTGCGGCACCAGGGTGACCCAACTGGTGCCATGCCGGAGAACGTACCCACAGTCGTACTGCATAAGTAATATGCACACAAGAACCACAACACCAAATTTGCATGTCTAAAGTTGTGTACATAATGCATCTCAAAAACAATTGAAGATGTAATTCTTGTAGCAGCGTTTAACTCTATAAGCAAGACAAATCAAAAACAGCAGTCTACAAACTCCAAATGACATCAACTCCATCAACTTACAGTCAATACTTCCAGCCCTACCGCCCTTTCTGACAGCTGGGCTCCCCCCACGCTGACATAGGTCTTGGTGCCATCCAGGCTGCATCCTTCACTGCAAGGACATTGCATAACAGGATTTGTAGCAAACTTGTCAACATATCTTCCATGGATGGGTTGTGAAAATTATGAGAACATATTTCTTGCCTAATATCATAATATACATACACGATATGTGAATGCTTGCATCTACATGTGCAAGATTGTCGTCGGAGGTACCCGGATAAATTTGGGCATATACACATGTACGTCATTTATCATCATATATATGCACATATCACATACTGTAATGATGATGGGCATGTATACACCATAAATTCACGCCAAAAGCATGCAAACCAAATTCCCTTCGTCCTGCAATGCTGGTGTACCGGCGGGTGCTGCCTCGGGGGGATGACTATGCATAACTGGCATATGATAGCTACCAAGAAGTTTCACAATTTGAGGGTGCTGAGAGCAAAACAGCCATCATAGCACCTGCCGTGTCTCAACTGTTTGAATTGTAATTGGTGTTCTCATAAGTTCAGGGCTACAATATGCTATGATAACCTGCTTATTGATTGTGAGAATTGCCATAGCAAATCGGAAAGTGTTAAACTTCTACGTTACGAAACAAACAGAGTCAAGAAGCATAGAAAAGAACACTGCAAGTGGTACTAGCCAAAGAAAAAAGAGAGTTTCACATCTCCAAGGGATAAAGGATTAAGTTGTTTTGAAAGCACCTCCCATTGGCAGGGCCAACTGGTGTTGCTGCCCTGCACTTGCTCCCAAGACCTGGTGATTTCTCAGTATGATGTTGGCTGAAAATGATTGAAGGCTCTGGAAATCCAGAAGCCTACAGCAAAGCTGCCCAAATAGACTCAAATCGACAAATTCCTCCAAGATTTTCAGGGGTTTCATCCCCTTTGACCTACGAATCATCAATCATTAAATTGCATCAGGTTACGTTCAGAGTGATTACCTAGTTGGTGCCTGCGCAGCAGTACCAGGTGGATAGCCCAGTGACCTTGGAGCAATGTATGGTTGCCCCACAAGCAACAGCCTGGTTGCCAAATATGCCTATTTTGGTTGGACACAAAAATGCATTCAACATCATTCAACACATTTTGAATCAATCAATACAAAAAAAAGCACGAGGGAAGCAAAAGTAACTTCAAAGGCAATTCAAAAGGGATTGCAAAAAATCTCATATGACCTTAAAAGGAAACCAACAGGTGAGCAACTTAAGGGACTGTGTTGGAAGGGTTCCAAGATTCCCAACTGGTAGTAGGACTCGTAGAACTGAAGCACATTTTGATCCTCGAGAGGATCAAGAAACAATGTCCATATATAATAGGTAAACCGCTCCAAAGGTGTTGCCCTTGGCAACTACGACAAGCATTTGCTGAAGTAATCATTTATATATATATATATATATCATATATGTCAATATAAATATATATATATATGCGCTTATATCTTAAAAGAAGGATACTGTTTAAAGTACTTGAATCTACTTGATGAATCTATGATTCTATGATCCATCCAAAAAAAAAAAACATCTACTCTTGCAGCTCTGGTGGGTTATAATTATCACTGGAAATGAAATGCTAAACCGAAAAGCGACAGGAAATGCATGCTAAGCAGTGGGAACAACAGGCCCAGGATGGTCCAATTGGCTGAGGTCAAGGCCACTCCACCCTGCGGCATGGTTCACAGGAACCAAAGGCTGCTTTGATGTCAAGAAAATGTCATTTTTTGTCATCTTCTCAAAAAAACAATAAGATGTGTCTCCACACTTTTTTTGGCATATGTCCTTCAAACACTGCTGAATCATCGCACAGCAACTCTTCGACTCTTCGACGTGACTGTCGCTAAACTATGACAAACGACGGTTCTGCCTGCATCTCCTGGATGATTCCATGTCAACAGGGGAAGTACAGTACCCCATAGTCAATAGCCACAAAATCTGTGAAACGAAAACCAAAACAACCCACTCGAGAAATCTTTCATCATTTTTGCACATGTTGGACGTTCAGCGAATGA
Source organism: Breviolum minutum Mf 1.05b.01 (assembly GCA_000507305.1). Lineage (NCBI taxonomy): Eukaryota > Dinophyceae > Suessiales > Symbiodiniaceae > Breviolum > Breviolum minutum. Next base: position 212,088 of record DF239854.1, read on the forward strand.
TTGATGGAACAGCATGGAAAAGCCACTGGGGGTTGTCTCCAGCTCCATTCTTTATCCCACTTGACTTAAGTTTGCTGTGGCAGGATCCACCCCCAAAAAAAAAACTATCTGGGAAAACCTCAGGACTTGGTAAAGAATACACTCACGAAAAGCAATGTCGACGAAACGCATAGATCCGAATATCTGAGAAATACGTGATTCAAACTTACTGTATATCTTTCTTCTTTGATATAACTTCAATGTACCCTGAACTATTACATACTATTACTATAGGATTTCATATGTCTATGAACTTAGCAGACGAATTCCACCATTTGCAAGAATACTGTAATATTGAAGACTAATTAATTGATGCCATTGCGTATATTCAACGACAGGCCACCATTGAAGCACATCTGCATGGTCCTTGCCCTCCTTGGTGGCCATAGATTCATCCACGACCTAACAAGCTCCAAAGCGTTGTGATGGAAAATATGCGTGCCAAACCCCAACCCAAAGAAAATATGATTAGCATTGAGCATCCATATTTGGAAAATCTGGTGTTGAAACAATATGAAGCAAGTGATGTGTCCTCAACTTCTGTTGGATCACAAAGACCTTGGTACTTGGAACAGCTCTGCGCAATTTGTCAATTGACACCCTGGGATCCCACAAATCCCCAGCCTTCAGCGGCTTTGGTGGGAAGAACTTCTTTCGGATCTCAGTGCGACCAGTCTACCCATCAATCCATGACCCAAAGTGGACTCATTTCATGTTTTGGTTGATCCTTCAAAAATCTTCATTGAGGTGCAAACCCAATATGCGCCAACAAGGCCCAAAACAACAGCCGTGAATAGCCCTCCTGCGATGATGGCAACCATGACTCCTGGCAAAGGCCCAGTCAACTGTCCCTCAGCCAAAGTCTTTTAAAAGGACTTTACGCAAGATTCAAATGCAAATGGACGCTGTACGTGTGTATGAATGCAAAAGAAAGCAAATTGCATTGCAATTGATTAAGCAAAACCAATCAAACAGTTGTCGGAAAAATGGTCCAGCAAACACACCAAAGTCACGCGCATTGATATTCAACAAAAATGCAATGGGACATTCAAAGCCTCGGGTACATTTGTTTAGCCAACATGCTGAATTGGATGTTTTTATCATATGGAAAATATATAGACCAAATCAACCCAAAGTCTTTCAGAAAATTCCTCGTCAAATATAAAAGCTTCCAAAAGGTTCATGTCCTTCTTCAAGTCTTCTTCAGAGTGCTTCATTAATGTTCATTTCTCTGCTGGATATTCCTGGACTTCATGTCTTAGGTGGCAAAGGCTTTCCTTTCTGACAAATGGGTGACTAGCAAATGGGACCCTCCCCCCAGCCTGTCGACAAGCTCTCGGTGTTGGCAGCTGCTTCGGTTTCCGGGGGTGGCAACGCTTCAAGGACTTCAATGATGGCCCTCAAAGGTGGCCACCCAGTGACGCCAGGAACCGGTCGTAAAAGTCCATGACGAACGGGGTTTTGTTGGCAGTACCGAGGTGTATGTTCATGTGGCAAAAAGAAAACGAGGGTTTCCATTGCTATATATTTTGATGACTGGCAATTGGCAACTGGAGGGAACAAACCTCAAACAATGTGTGGGAGAGACTCCCTGTGTTCCGCCACGGCCAAGCCCGGCTAAGTCCCCAATCCCTTGCTCTGGATTATGCAGGTAGAGATCTGGAGTTGCCTCAGCACCAAGCCGAGATGATGATATCCTTTGACAGTATATGACATATGATGAGAAGTTGTGTATCGACATCTGACATCTGCAAATGGCAAAGGGTGACTCATCCAACAGTCAAAGAAACCTAAATGTCCTGAATCCAACCTCCCAAATCAACACCTTTCAGATTCCAGATTGGTCTGTCTTCACATGTTTACACTGCTTGACTACAGAAAATCGCAACAGCTGTGTCTTGCCTTTCCAAAAGCTCAGTCACAAACACACCCGGAACCTGTAATTCCAGCCGCTTCGTAGTTGCCTGCAGCTGGGTGTGAAAACTGTGTGAAATATAGTGACTCCATGTAACTCCGCAAATGAAATTCTGCGACGGTCAGAACTCCCATATCAAAAATATAGCACCCGGTTCGTTAAGACGTAAGGAATAACTGTAATGTGTAATTAATTGGACCAGCAGTGATTAAAAAATACTCGGAGATTTCATGGCTTCTGGGTCGTTGCCACCAACCACGCCTGTGGTGATGTTGGTGCTTCCGTCCTGGCTCTTGATGATGGAGGCACTCGCATCGCAAACGCAAATCCTGTACCTCAGAAGCATTTGTTGCTACTCTCTTGTTACAGCTAAAGGATCCCATGAGTGTGTCTTAAAAGGGTTACAGTACTTCCCAGGGAGAACAGAATGATAGAAAGTCATCCGCAAATCCAAACCCTTGCATCTATCAACCAACTAACTCAGCCAAGAACGCCCAAAGTGGGTCCACATATTATGGAATTTGTTCACAAGGCTGCATGGCATCCGGAACCATCTCAAAAGTCACAACCACAAATATCCACATTATGAAACATGCAGATCGAAGAATTTTTTGGGCCAAACTCTATCCATCTCTATTGGAGTTTCTCCCTGACTCACAGTGGAAGTTTCTCCCAAACTCTCAAGCTTGACCTTTCGCCGCTGGTTTATGAGGCCCTCACGAGCCCGGATTTTGGAGCCGAACTGAGAACTGACCTGAGACGAGCATCACCCCGTGAAGAGGCATCCAAGCAGAACAGGCCGGAGAAAAGGAAACAAATAACATGAGCATCAGAAAAAATGAAAAGGGGTGGGCAGTCCGCTATTCTGTTCTAAACGTTGCCTGCTTTTTGGTCCAAAAGGGTCGTGAAGCTCATAAAATCTCAGGCCTTGCAAAATGAGGAGGCAACACCAAAAAGTACACTTCTCAAGAGCTGCATCTTTTTGTTTTTCTTGGCACGGCTTGTGAATATTCGTGGACGATTATCAAAAAAGACGCTCGACTCAGCATGTGAAATTGAAGCTTCATTGGCCAATTCCAGCTCTCTTCCTCTCTCACCATCACAATCTGCACCAGTTCCTGGTTCCTTGAACGTTTCAAGTTCTTTGAGTTCTCCTCCCCAAAGTCAGCTATCTGAAGGGTGGTCAGCTGGTGCTCCATCATCTTTTTTGACAGCTTCACTCATCAGTCCAAGATAGAGATCAACCTCCGTGTTTGCGATATCCTCAAATTGTAGAAGCTTTGATTGACACCAATTAGCCCAGAGGGTCAACTGTTACACCATGCAAGAGTCCATATAAGCAGCAGCAACAACGGAGTGCAGGAAAAACTCCTGCAGACCTTGGCCTCAGTCGCATAGGTTGGTCAGGAAATCATAGGAAATCGATAAAAAACATCACCATAAACAAATAGAAAGGGCCATTGTGGAAAAGGGGTGCTGTATACAGCAGCAGGAAAGAATCGGCACACTGACTATATTGATAACCACAATCCAAACACATCATGCTTAAAGGGTTGCCCTGTTTTGACCCATATCTGGCATCAGTGACATCATACCCCATACATCCAGTTCCCATCGTTGACTCAGTGGCTGTCATGGACAAGATCACTTGTGTGGAGTATAAGCTGCCACCCTTGGGAATGCCTGGGGCGAACACTTGCAACATGTTGCAACACTGGCCCGGAGAATGTCGAAACTTGATAGACTGAAAGTTGGATAGACTCTCTCTGTCTCTCTCTCTCTCTCTCGTCTCATCCAAAGCTCAACATACTTGAGTTTCTACAAGTCTTTCCTGGAGCATGGGAAGGCAGCTTTAAATAATTACGTTGTGCTGTGTGTGTGCGTGCTTGCTTTAACTTTTTCGATGCTCATAGAGAACTTGAATGCAATCAGGATCCTGTATCCATCTTTATTTATCCTGTATCCTAAACATTTTGGGAAGGCTCTCACCCGCCGATGCAAACTAATTTGATTATATATACCAATTTCATTCAATTTCCGCAACCTCATCAGTTCGAATCAATATCGTATGAGTATCTGTGGCTATGACTGCAATGTGTTGTAGTCAAACCTGGGTCAACGGACATTTCACGGATATTTCCATTCACCCTTCCATCAATTCCACCCCTATCCACACATGGAAACCCACTTTCACTTCACCAAGGCACGCCATATGTGAATCGTTTCAGGCCGCAACCTTTGCACCTCCGAACTGAAGGCCACCAAACGCGGGGGTATCGAGGCAGTTACAAAGCGCCATTCACCGTTCCTCGGTTTCTGGGTGTTTTTTTTGAACGGAATCATTTAGACGCAACAGCTGGCTGAGAGGTTTCCTTATGTATTTGGTTTATTTTGGCAGTGAAAAAACATGATGGAAACTCTCGAATCCGACATTGTATTTAACTTGTTTGAACGATTCATATAGTCAGATCAGGCGATCATGTTGGCGAATTCCGTGTGCAAACTGAACAGCAAAACTTCAGGGTCGACAAGTCTCGTGTTGCTGTACTTCAACACGATAGGCTCCCCATCAGAGCGATTGTAGGCCGGACGCCGGTCTATGTCGTCCACCCTCAAGTAGAGCCCGTCCAGCATCTGCAAAGTGTCGATTGAAGTGTTTTGTCGTTTCATCTCATTCCTCCTCCTCTATATAGGGAAAGTGAAGTAGTATCTGGCCCCAAACTCCCAAACTAATGAACAGCTATCACATCCAAACCTCATCCCTATAGGTTATGTACACATCCAATAGCACTCAGTAAGTCAACTATATGTCCCAAAATGCGTACTTGTACCTGCACTTAAATTTGACAAAAACACATTCTTGCAAGTGGTGGCTGCAAGCAAGCAGGCTGAAATAGACATAGTCTTCATACAAACACAACCTTTAGAGTGGCTTCATTTACCAAGAATATGATACAACATGGTAAAACAATGTCAAACATGCGTACCTACAAGCCTCTCAGACTCTCTTTGAGAGTGACCGGGATGGTTCAAAGACACGTCATACTGACGCGCTTGATTGGAGGTGTGTCAGCATGTCCTTGCCATGTGTGTGCCCTGTTCTTCCTCGCACGTTTTTTAAATGTCTTTCCCGAAACGGACGTTCTTTGTCCCACAGAGGACATTTTTTGTCCCACAACGCAACATGTCCTGACAATTCCGTCAATTCGGAACAACAAAGTGTCAAAAACACAAGCGCCGACAAACCATAGACAAACCGTAGACAAACCATAGAAAACACATTTTTTACCGTAGGAAGTATGTTTAAAACCGTGGAAAGCACATTTATTAGCGTAGAACTGAACTCCCCTAAATTCATTCAAAAAATCATGATTTTGTGCGCTCCAGATTTGATGCCTGAACATGCTCCTTTTGAGGGTCTTTTCAACATTTGTCAATAAACCGCCTTTGCGCAATAAACCGCCTTTGTCATAACGCACGTTGATTAAACAGCCTTTGGAAGCTTTGGGTGTGTGTGTGTGTCATGACCAATTATAAGGGTCTATCTGATGGCTATATGATTTATATTGATTTATGATGTCTGCGCCACGAGTGCACTACAGATTTGACATGGACAAAGCACATTATGACATGGTTAAATACTGCCACTTCAACCACCAGAGCGAGGTCGCCTGTGCTGCTTCATGTCTGGACTTCACGAAAATCCTCATTGCACTCAGCTCTGGTCCAAGGCGCAATCGCATAGAAAGACTACCGCTGGTTACCTGAAGTTTTCAGTCCAAGGTCCTTTTCCCGCTTCTGGTGCGAGGGGTTGAAAATTGTCTATGAGGGTGATGTGATGTGACATGTTTCAAACGCAGTTGTCTGTGACCTAAAGTCAAATGAGGATTTGAGAATTGATCTGAAGCGTAGCGGTGCGTCATGGTTCGTTCGCGTCAGGGTGCAGGAACTGTGTTTGAAACTTTGAGTGCTTCTCCTTCCCACCCTAATCAACTAACATACAACTCCAAACCTGTTGTCCAAGATACATCTTCAATAGAAGTCCATTGCCAGCCTTCCGATGTTTCGCTGCTTCCTGACGTGAACAATAGCTAGTACTGAAAACTGGATCAACGCAACCCAAGCCTTGCGGTTGTAACTCCGGATGTGTGGTTCGATGCTTAGACATGTTCTCTAGGAATGCTCCAATGTTCTTGCAACACAACGGACAGTGGGTTAACCCTTCAAACCTATATATAGATTCAGATAGATAAAGGACGAAAAGCAAAAATTGGATAAAATTGGCAAATACTTCCTGAATCAACAACCGACACGGCTTTTTATACTCTCCATCCGCCTCTCATGGAGTTTGCGGCCACTTCTGGCATGGTTGCTGTGCCTGCCGCTGCGGCACGGAAGAGGGGCCGTACTGCAGAGATGCGCTGAACTGTTGACTCTGCCTCAAGGGGCCGGGACGTGGGGATGTGCTGTACGGTTCGCGACATGGATTGGTGAGGATTAAGGATTGGAAAATAATGCGGATCCAAACAATTCTGACCAAATGACAAAGGAATTCAATGTTTTGTTGCGAGATATAGAAGAATCATCAACCAACCCATCACCCTCACGGACCTGGTCTCAGGATCAATCCAAGCTGGGGTTGGAGTGTGGTCACTATGTACATTCCCAAGAAAATACTTCAAACATCACTTCAGTGTCTTGATTCAGAAAGTCTGGCCATACACCCTGCCCCAACAACAGCAGTTTCGGTTTGAGCGTGTGTGATCACGTATTCAAACATGCATGGTTTCTTCGAAAAAAAACATCATGAAGTTTCATGTTTCCATGCCTGCATATACTAACCAATATAAAATGTTGGCTTTTGCATCATGCCTCTTTTCCAGCAGCACCCACAGTCCACAAATCCACAGCGGAGTCATAGAAAAGCCAGCACTCTTCGGCGCCTCTCAGCGTTGTCAAACAATGTGTATAGTCGTCCGCCACTCGAAACACGAAGGGGGGCACAATAAGAATTCATGGGATAAAAAAGGTCCTAACAATCACATTCACGAAAATTCTGACTTATGTGCTGCGTTTTGTGAACAAAATGTGTGATTACTGCGTGTTTGTTTAAATCATCTAATCTTCGTTGGTGCGCAAGCCGTTGTGCCGCCGGAATTGGAACTACAAACCTCTGGTATCTCTCTGGCGGTATGCTGGACGCTGTTGCCAAAACCCAGCGAACTGGAAATCTCCATCACCTTAGCTGATCAAGTTTGATGTCTATTTTTTGCAGTAGAGCAAGACTCAGCAAAACAACTACAGTAAAACAACCGAACAAATCCTCCATGAATGTATCCTCCATAAAGGTCAAAACTCATGGGGGAATCCAAACAACATTGTCACAAACTCATCTAGATCAAAACCATTTTGCTTAGAATCACCATAAATCCTACTGTAAATCCTCCTGTCATCTCCACCCCTTTAAAAAATCCACTATATTTCAGGCTGAAATCACAAAATGTGTCCATCTCCAAACGTAGCCGGTCCGTGGGCTCCAGTGCTTGCACCCTGAGCTCCGCTCGGATGCCACCCATACGCCAGCAACTCGGCCTTGTGTGCGCGGGGGGTTTTATGGGGGGTTGGAGTCATCCCCAAACGATCCATGGGACTGGTATATTTCCCTAGATTTACCAGTAAAAATCAACCCACATGTATAGGGTAAATATTCCATGCATATATAAATTGGTATGGGATCCAAGAAGTATCCAACATGATGGACATCAACATGAGTTTGGGAATGTTATAAGAAGGAAAACTTGAAAACAAGCAACATCTCCGCTACAGTAGCAGTATTTGTTTAGCCATGTCCCGAACACAGAGATCCTCATATTAGGCTTCCAGCTTGCATGTAATTCCAACAAGGGCTAGTGACCATATGGAGTCAATGGGTGTGTATTTGTTAGGTATTTACAACCTAACCATTCATGCTTACTCTTCGTAACCTCAATTGGTTCCGATATTCCTCCGAAAATCGAAATGTTTTCAGGTCACTAGCACTCCCTGCTTCAACTGATTCAGCTTGGCCACCGCAAGTGTGCAGGGTTCCGTACGTGTGCTTGGCCACACGTTGCAAGTGCTGCACCACCTTCACGGTAGAGGACCCACAAGGCTTCGGCCTTGACAACTGCAAGTCATGAGTGGAAGTATCATCATAGTACTGGGTACCTTGGTAAGTCTATCACTGAATCTACTGTATCCCTAATGACCACTAGAACCATGCAATCCAAATCCTGGATTCTTTTGAATTGAACAGCAGCAATAGGAATGTCTAGAACTGATGGTCTAAGCCGATCAACGCTGACATAATGTTGTGACTTCCCTGATGGTACAAACTTCGAAGCGAGACAAAAAAACATGACGACCAGGACGGCGACGAGAACGACAACGACAACGACCACAACAACGACGACGACGACGACGACGACGACGACGACCACAACAACAACAACAACAACAACAACAACAACAACAACAACAACAACAAAAACAAACAAGCCAGCTGCTTGTGAGCCTCGTTGTAAATGAGGTGAATAGAGTCATCATCTTTCGAATAGCTGGGACGAGTGGATCCAGATTGAAACCTGCGTTGATACTCTCCATTTACCGCAGTGTTCACCACACCATCCCAGCCAGAGATGAGGATCGCCTCGTTGAGTGGAAACAAAGGGTGTTCAAGTATGTTCGATTATGATCCAATGACCTGACCTTTCACCAAGGTGATGGACTGTTGCCTCAAGCGACTGGAATCTCAACACTGATCTGCCGGGTGGCAAACGGAACATGAGCTTCTTCTAGCATCAACCCGGAGATTGGCACACACTTCTGCTGGATAAGGACATGCCAATGAGCAGCCCCTGCGTCGAAAGGCTTCAGAGTGCAAACTTTGGGGCCTTCAACTTTCATTCCACAGTCCGGGAACGGCACATCGTTAAGAATCAGTTGAATCTTAAGAAAAATAGACACAGAAAGTGAAAGAAGCAAACTTTTCTTCGAACATACCACTTGCTTTTATCTTGCTTTCGGTTGCTGGTGCAAAATTAAAAAACAAATCACATAGCAATTGCAAAATGGCAGAACCCCATCCAACTAGCAACTCCATCTCACAGGTCATCCAGCTCGAAACAATGCGTACACGCCATGGCAGCCTGTCGGCAAAGACAAAGAGGCACTTCCATCCGCAGCAGCAGCAAGAACTTGACCATTCACAGACAGTTGCCACCGCGATGCCCTGTAGGACACCTTTGATTGGACAAGTGGGAGCTATGACGGATTATGGATTTTGTGATTGTGCTCCGGGTCATCTTGGTGCATGGAAAAAGTAGTAAAACATGTAAAAACCACACAAATGATCCCAGTGCCTTGCCGTTTTGATCTTGTGCTTCTACCTGTACATGCATTAGATTGCGAGCCTACTTTACTGCCAAACTTTAGCACTTTGAGACTTGCATCAACTTTTGAAATTGGACACTGGCAAACCGGTTCAAGGTTCAGTGAATCCTAGCCTCTACACAGAGATATACAGAGCAATGAATTTGGTATACGCCAACAAATGGATGGTGCCGGGTTCTCTCTTGAATCAGCACGTGAAATCAGAAATGGAGGACGGAGGGGAGGCAAAAAAAATGCGTTGAACGAAACCATCAGAAAGTAAGCACCACAAAAACATGCAAAAACAATATCGAACAATATTAAAAACAACAACTTAACAGACACTGGCAAAAACATGCAAAAACATCATGAAACGACCTATGTTAAATCATGCGGCATGTTTTGTTGCCCAATCTTACCCCACAAAACGTCATCACTTTTGGATGTATGGAGGGTACTTCAGTCATCTTCCATCCAAGGCGCCACAGCCCAGGAACTACGACAGGCGGATGACAGGCTGTGCCATTGAAGGCACAGAGGGAGCAAAACGTCAGAACGCCTGGGGTTTGGGAGGGATGAAGGGAGGTTGATGTGTCTGTGGTTGGGGACCGGGACATGAGGTTCCAAGAGAAATGGAGGCGAGTTGGAAGCATGTGAATTTCAGCAACAGGTCAAGTGTATCGAATCAATGAATTCATGAGAATGGTTTCTTGGTTTCTATTTCAGTGTGCAATTGGAATCGAATGGAGACTAGCATCTGGGCGATGCCATGTGCGCGGGTTTTGCCTGAAACCCAACTAGCCATAGGTCAAGCCACAAGTACAGTGCATAGGAAGGTCTGCCAAAAGAATCCAATTCAGAAAGCAGGAAGTAGTCACCTGGCACCCAGCATCACTTTCAACTTGGCATGACCAAACACATCATACACCAACTACTACCTAAACTGTGAATACTATGTCTACAAACAAGCGAAACAACAAACATATACGTAAAACATACTTGGCAAAGGTTTAAGTCTCACTGCTGTATAGCAAACATTGCCAAACCACGGTTATCATCTTTCCAGGACTGAATGAAAACCGCCTGCCAGAAACTCATAGGGTCGTGGCCAAGGACCAGGCCATGATAGTCGAGGTGGAACAGGCCTAGCCATGATTGCCAAAGGTACTTCTTGCCACCGGCCCTCATCATTTAACACCTCCCAGTTTTGGTGCTCTCGCTGATGGAGATGAAGCATCAGGAAAGGCAAGGAAATGAAATGAAATTGGTCGAAATCAAGTTGCGCATCGATTCTGCTAAGAATCATGGAGATGTGATGTGTGTACCCGACTTTCATGGATGCGTTCGTGTGTGTGTGTGTGTGTGTGTGTGTTTTCACTGGCGGGTGGAAAGGACTGAAAAGCAAGATTCTTGACGCATTGACTCGTCTTATCAGTTTTAAAACGCATCCACTCATTCTTTCCAAAAATCGTGGCACCAAACCAAAGCCATCACAGACCATAAGAACTATTCACCTAACATCAATCATGACAACATATGACTATATAACAAAAAATATTTCAAGTGTACATGATGCATCATGATTCATGATGCTTACAAATGCCTACTAAACAGGCAAAGAATTTGGCACTTTTCTCCCACTCCGCACCGCAGGCCAACGGCCTGCCATCCGCTGGTCGTCCGTTCTGGGCTGCTGAGACAGGGCGCATGCGGTTGCTGCGCCAAAGCTCCAGTGGAAGAGGTAGAGAGCTGCCAACCACCCAAATCGTGACTATAAAACCTCACCATTGAAATCCATTGAAATCCCATTGAAAATCCCATGTTTTGTTGGTTTTTTTGAAACATATGTCCATTATAAGAGGTTGGAAAGGGCGGCTTGGGGTTTGGTACTACAATTGTGAGGCAGGCAATTTTGGGGGTTGGCCACATGACGTGGCCAAACTCCAAAGTGTCAGAGCTTATGACATCTCACGGAATTCTCTATTCCAAATAAATCGAAAAAATTGTCATGGAATGTACAAATTGATGTTTCCGAAAATAGAGGTACCCCTAAATTCCTAAATCATCCATTCTAATTGGGTTTTCCATTATAAACCATCCATTTTGGGGTACCGTATTTTTGGAAACACCCAAATACACATCTTCATATTACACATCTTCATGTAATCATGCAACAGGTTTCCACCACTCATCTGCACATAAAGATAACTAAATATCTATACACTGAAAATGATCAAAGCTCACAGTGCCTTAGTGCCTTGCTTCAAGCAGCAAACGCATGGAAGCATCTGGCTTCACATAGGATGGTCGGCCAGCTACATTGCTACTTCGACGATATTCCCCACGAACGTGGCTTGCAGGTCCTGTCTCCGGACCACCCACCTGCAGTGGCGAATGAGTTGATACGTCAGATTGTTGGGGATACCAGCAATGCAAAACATATACACAAAATGAAGACCCAACAAACCAAAAAAGCTCCCAATAGTACAAGTGGGGTTTCAATAAAAGTACAAGAATATTCATACTTTTATCATACTGTTACTAGAAAATAGTGCAGTTCAGTGGCAAAAAGGTTCAACATATGTGCCAGTTGCATGCAGGCCCACCAAGGTCAACTACGTACAAAACATGACCCCCCAACCCCCACAAGGGGGCACCTCGATTCCTAAGGGTGCGCCCTGTGTATCATAAAACGTTAAGCTCAGCTGATCTTCTTCGAAGCCGAAACAGCTGGACATCAAACCTGAGCCAAAGTGAAGTGAAAAAACATCTGGGTGCCAAATGCCAAACTTGGGTGTCGGATTTCATCAGATTTCATCAACTTGAAATTTGCAAATCATATTGGAAAATGATTCAGAGATCACTTGGATTCATTTGGTTTATCACCATACCTCTGCGGGGTGATCGTACCCTCAGCATTCCGCAGTTTTGACTAGATCTACACAACATACATGCAAAAGTGAACAAACCATACCCGTGCAGGGTCGGGTCAAAGGGCCTAGGAGGGTTGGCCTAGATTCCCATAAAAAGTCACACAAAGCCAAAGGCAAAAACATGGTAACAGGCCACAGTAGGTCATGCGCTTAACAATATCCATGCAGTAAATTCTACTACTCGGACTGAGGTCTTGGTATGTGACCAGTGTGATGAAATACTTGTCTCTTTTCTTGTGTTGACTGTGCAAATGACAAATCCGAATTTTGTAATAAAAGGCCATCTGAGATTGCCCTACTACCCTAACATAACCTACTAGCCACCTACCATTTTGGGGTGAGCTCGGCTAGGGTCACTGCAAATTGCACACATACGCAATATAAATTAGATTCAATGAAATTATTTTGATTCATAATTCATTTGCGTCCATATGGAAGAAGAACTTTCATCGATTTAGAACTATAAACAAACTGGCACAAGAACTTGAGTTCTCTTTGATTCTCTTTGGAACCCTCCCAAATAATGAAAGGTAAACAACCAAATCTACAATACTAACCTTATATTTAACGCTTAAAGCCCAAACAAATCAACACGTGCTATGACTTGAGCAATGGTTAGACCCAAGAGATCCCGAGAGCAAAAAGCGTGCGACCGCGGTGAAGCCATTTAGACCTTCACACCCCCGATCACAAAGTGTTAATTTCTTGGCCCCAAAATACATGTGCAAAGAAACCTTAGACTCCTGCTGCGACATCTAAGCTCGCACGATAAACATATATATATATCATATATCTATCATACACCGTGAATCTAGGGCTCAAAAATAAAGGAACATTCACGCTGAAGTAAAGCTCTGCAACGATCGGGGCGCAAGAATGAGCTTTTGCAAGTAGCCAGTTTTATAACATTGCCAGCGACGGATTGCAGAAAATTCCAAAAGCCCTCCTACCATCGGCTCCAAAGATGCAACTGAAACTCTGCTGAACTCTGGATCATGGTGTGTAAATGCGGGAAAAATCAAAAAATGCCTGCTACAATCATCGGAAAATATCCCAAGGATACACTAGGCCAGGATGTTCTCAGTCTTTTTTTGAATGGTGTGCTTTGTTGCATGTTCCACCCCATCTGGCGCCTGATACTCCAACCACAACAAGCCATCAATTACCACACTTTCAGCACAGGGCCGTGAAGAGCGTCGAAAGATTGGTGTGGCATTAGCCTTTGCAGTCGAACTTTCTAGGCAAAACTCGCCGTCCAAACCCAGTTCTATCGCCATGGTGCCAGAAACCAGTAGGGTCTCAGGTAGATGCAACCAATGCACTCGAAGGTCAAGACCTCTTTGAACACCTGGGGGTAAAATGCAACCACTTGGGGAATGACATTTCTGAAAGGAATAACTTGGTTGTTTATCTTGGGGAATAACTTGGTTGTTTATTCATTTTTTTGGGATGACCTCAATCCTTCAGGAAAGGGGACATGAGAACATTGCCAGCAAGACACCCACTGTGCAAGCGTCAATGTCTGTGGGATCTGTCGAGTCCTAGCAGTGAAAAACCCTTTTTGGTCCACCGGTTACATACAGTAGCTACAAGCCATTTTTTTTGATCTGGTTGGCTGTCAAGGTGATTTCCGTTGCATGGTCAAACAAATATATATCGTAACATTCCGATTGCATCAAGACTTGAAGATGCCCCGACATAGAATTCGACACGGGCAGAATGTTGTTGATATCTTGATATCAGGCCTGCAGTGACATACACCATGAGCCCTGCCTTGCCACATGAGGCGTACAAACCACCTCGCAAAGAACGTTGGATCAACCACGATCTTCGGGAAGCTTTGTACCTGAATTGAATTCCACCCAAGCAAAACGGGAGAATCCGTGATATACAAAGTACCTCATCTCCTTCTCCAATTTGTCAGTGGATAGTAAGGGTCCCATCCACAATGAAAATTCATCTGTTCTGTAAAGGGCTCATTTTCCGTTTGGGTGATGATTGCATTTTAGAGGTATTCTATGGTATTATAGTAGGTAAACTATCACTTTTTACCGAGCTTCAACTGAAAAAAAAAAATAAAAAACAACTCATCATCGTTGTTTGTTGTCCTATCCTGCCGCATCCTCTGATTGCCACTAGATACGCCAAGATCTTGGAGCCATCGGTCTTCTGATAAACCTTGGCAGCCAAAGCTGAAATTTCTCTAATTCAAATGTTGGTGCCTCTGGGTATGAAAAAATGTCGGTTGAAGCAGTTAAACATTCAAAAGTGATTGTGATTCCGATTTAAAGTATATGTATCATTCAAACAGTCCTTCTGAAACATGACAATGGCAAGAAAAGCTATGAACGGACCAATCAAGAATGAACAGTGAATATACACTATAAATGTATTACTTGCATACGTGCAGGTAAAATCTGAGAACGCATGGGCTTCCTATTACTTTCATTCTCTAATTGAATTCTAGTCCAGGGCCCTTGCAATCTGTCATTGTCATGAAGCTCACCCAACGTGACAGGTCAAGCGACAGGACATCCATCTTGAATGTCACTCGTCTGGATGTATTCCTTGGAAGCACTGGCTGGATGAACAAGTCACACAAAAACAAATGCAAAGAACCATTGCATCTGTCGGTAAAGTTGAGCAGGATTTTTTTTAAACTTGATTTGAGATCCCTTCAATTTGTTGATTTGCAATTGCTGGTCAAATATAGAACGGAAACAATCTCTCCCAAATTCAATTCATTGTTTCAAAGCGAATCGGGGGTAAACCATTCGAAAGGCATATAGCTCACTGGCCCTCAAAGGAAGTTTTTCAGAAGTCAACCTAAACTGCAACAACCAATTTTTTCTGTGCATGTTTCAAACGATAGCCACATGTATTCGAATTCTAATTTCACATATACAACTGAAATAATTACTTATAGCATCAAACATTGCATCGCTTTCTGGCACTATTAGTTGAAACATATGTTACATTGTTACTTTATGTCGCTGCCTGCTAAAATTGTACATTGTATATGTGTATATGCGCGCTCCGCTTACGAGAGCAACATGTTGGATGTGTCTGCAGGATTCCGTATGCATTAAGTTCCAACTTCCAATCGATGTGTTCCCACAAAGCATCACGAAGCAAACATCCGCTAAATTGCCTGCATGTACTGATTTCCGGACCTAGTTGTCTGAGCACTTTAAGTGAATTTTGCATCACATAAAACATGCAACCCTGATCTTTGTTGCAAGGCTGCATCATAACCGTATGGATATCCCTAATCTGACTTCCGAAGATTAACATGCAACTTGCTCAGGTGCATGGAAGGAGAGGCCTGGCAAACAGCACGTGATTTCACGAGGCAAGAATCCTGGCATCCTCGAATTCTTGTATTGACAAATGAGCTTGATTCTGACTGAATTGTAAGTGATCATTTATTCATCCAAGATTCACCATTGATAGACATAGACCATGCCACTAACCCCGCCACGCAGACTGCGCTGGGTGTCGCCATGGAGCTTCATCATGCGGAAAAGAACAGTGTGCCAAGTCAAATGCACGAGGAGAGATCAACAAAAAACATGGATAAACATGGAATGTACCAAAATCGCGAGAATTTCAGCTACTAATAGTTTCTACATATGTGGCATCCGCATTCAGAGAGTATAGAAAACAAATGCAAACATATATATCTTATATACTGAGTTGCTTATAACTTATAGATATAGAAAGCTTGCAAAAAAAAATCACAACAACATCCAAGATCCGATGCTCTCGAATATCAAGTTTCGCATGACCAGAGTCTTAGTGGATAGGTCAGTCATGACTGGCACCAATGGGATGCGGATACCAAATACGCGTCTACATCATGGAAACGATGGAAATCCCTTAAAAAAGGGACTTGGTGATTTCAGAGAGACATCAAAACAT
>DF239855.1:6131-82964 GCA_000507305.1 Breviolum minutum Mf 1.05b.01
TTGTTGTTGTTGTTGTTGTTGTTGTTGTTGTTGTTGTTGTTGTTGTTGTCGTTGTCGTTGTCGTTGTCGTTGTTGTTGTTGTTGTTGTTGTTGTTGTTGTTGTGGTGGTGGTGGTGGTGGTGATGGTGGTGGTGGTGGTTGCTGCTCCCAGTCAAATACTTTACGCCAAGATCGTCCAAGAACTATGTATTTAGCGGCATTTTCGGGCTTTAGAAAAAAGACGTTGGTTTTTGCGATGTTTTTGCAGCATCAAAGACAAACATAGTCCAAAACACTGCTCATCCGGACTCAAGAATGTGTTAAATTCTAAAATATTGCCAAACTGCCTCTAAAATGGATATTCTGTTTGTCACAATCTTTGCTACAAGGTTCTAATTCAAGAAGCTGGGGGAGGCTGTGCAGCCCCAAAAATGCTGTTCATTACTCTGTCTACCATGCATTTTACCTGCGAAAAAAAACGAGCTTCCCCCGCCCAGCTAAAGCTGACCTGTTGGTGGTGCCGCCGGAAAGACACCCCCTGTTGATTTGTTTGTTCTATTATGTGTATTGCGTGTCAGAAAAAACTCCACTTGAAGGGATGAGTGTTTAGACTCAGGTACGTTCAGCGAAGTGAAGCTTTTGAGTCAGAAGGAAGTGAGAGCAGTCTTTTCGATTTTTTTTCTCCTGGGAAATTGGTCGTTGCCGTGATTCTTACAGCACTGCAAGCTGGACAGAATCGCTTGAGACTGGAGGCATCGTTGCGGCCAAGTTTGGTGAATGCAGGACTAACAGCGGAGCAGCTTAGACAAAACATGTGGCTTCCAACAACTGTGGTGGGAGAAGAAGAACATGTTCTCCGGCTTAGCTTTGGTGTTGAAGACATGACAGGGATCATTAAGAAGACAGAATTTGCCAAGGATGACGTCTCCAATCTTCCTCAAATTGGATGTATTGTGATGGTGTCTGTGCAGAAGGTGAATTCCAGCACGGTGAAGTGCTCGTTAGCATCTGAGCCCATTGGTCATGAGGCTTTGGACCAGACTTTGCTGAAGCCAGGACTTTTGGTGGCAGCTCGGGTACGAGAGGTGGTTGCAGCCAAAGGCATTGACTCTGATGGTCTCCTGGTCCGCTTTTGTGGTATCACAGCAGTGATCCACCAGCACCACATGGGCCAAACCGATGAGTGGAAGAAGAATCAAAAAGTCGTTGCACGCATCTTAGCCATTCTTCCTGAACCCACGCCCACTGTACAGTTAACCCTTCTTCCCCATTTGGTGGAGTGGGTGCCGGATGAGTTGTCCGAAAAGGCAGAGATTGGAGAGCTTCTGGTGGGAGATGTGATGGATTTCCAGCCAAAGTATGGGTGCAGAGTCCAGGTGAAAACAAAAAAGACGAAAAAGACAAAAGATGGAAAAGATGGTGAGTCACCCGATGGTTCAACCATAGGTTTTTGCTCCATGTCAAAGCTGACAGATACAGACAAAGATATCGTTGGAGCTTCAGTGAAACCAGGCTTCCAAGCCCAATACCGCGTCCTGTCCTACAATTTCTTAGATGGAATGCTTCTTCTAACTCGGAAACCGGCAGATTTGGAGGATGGCGCACTTGTCTCTGCAACTGAACTGTCACCAGGTCAATTGGTGTCTGGTATAGTTTCGAACGTTGCAGATCATGGTCTCTTGCCTTTTTTTCAGAAGCCTGTTGAGGCTACATTTTATTTATTTAATACATTGGATATATATTATATATACAATATATATTGTTTACAATTTATATATATATATATATACCTTATAGTATGTATATATGATATATAATTCATTTAATAATATACCGTTGGATGCCCCGGGAAAAAATTAATAATATACATATATATTTTATATTTATATATTTTCATTATATATATATATATATTGTATATATCAGAAATTTATAGTATATATATAGTAATTTGTCTTATTTTTGTTGAGACGAAGGTGCGGAAAACACAGCTTTATCAATGGACTAGTCTATTCTGTCTATTCTTTCCCAATCCGTAGGACATGAGAATGCATGTTGTATTCGAGGTATTCACGTGAAGTTGAGCGACTATGTCACCGGGCATGTTCACCTCCGACAGCTGACAGACGTGCCGTTGGCCGCGGTGCCAAAGCGTCTCCAAGTCGGTTCAAAGGTGAAATGTCGTGTGCTCCTGGTGCACAAAGCTAGACGACAGCTCACATTGACTGCAAAAAAGTCCTTGATCCAAAGCGATTTCCAATTGACCAGCGTTGCTGCAGCCAAAGTCAATATGCTCTTGACCGGCTACGTTAGCAAAATGACTGATGTTGGTGCGATTGTCGTCTTCTACAATGGTGTCCGAGGTTCTTCCGCTGCATGAGAAGCTCCATTTTGTCTCGCCAAAGAGCATAGAGAAATCCTTCGTGATATTCTTTTTTTCCGGTGGATAGTCTGGATTCAAAGTGTTTGTCGTTTTTTCTTTCCATTTTTGTATTAAATTATGTAAAGTCTTTAAGTCTTTAAAGTGCCAGGTCTCATCCCGGTGAAGGATTGGGAAGGTGACGAGGCTCCCGCAGTTGGAATGGCAGTGAAGTGCCGGGTCGTCCATGCTACTGGGCTGCAGGGCACTGGTTCCGTGTGCGTTATGTGTGTGTGTGTCATGTGTTTGTATTTTTTTGTGCATTATGTGCATTATATGTGTTTGTATGCGTGTGTCATGTGTGTGTGTTTTTTACTCCACAACCTCTTTTAATGACTTCAGGTCGGCGAGCAGGCCATCATGATTTCAGGTGAATCATGGCTCCAAATTGGAGACTTTCGCAAATCGTACCATCGTCGTTCCAAATCCGTTCAAGTTGAAACTTTGCAAAACCAACACTTCGAAAAGTAATCTTGTGAAGACCAGCAACAACTGAAAGATGATACACCGATCATCTAAAGACACTCATCTGGCAGCCGTAGCCAAAAACCAGTTTTGACTGTTGCAGCCTGTCACATGCAAAGTTGTGGAACTCTTCAATGATATTGTGGATTATATGCAATCCAAACCAAAGCCCAATTCTTCAGGATATGATCCGATAGATGAAATCCCACCTGTGGCAATGAACCATCATCATAGTGCAACCACCGTTGATATGGAAGCCCTTGCCAAATGCTAGTTTGCCAATGGCCACTGGTGAATGATGAACCGGTATGATATGTGACTGCAACAACATCAAATGCAATCCGTTCGATTTGACCAGCGCTATGACAAGGCATTCTGACATAAGCAGGAATTTGAACAGTGGTGGTGTCCTTGTGAGGTGAAGGCTCAATTTGCAATCGATCCAAATAGATGCAAGTACCTTGAGGAATGCCAATCAAGGTTCTTTGATGGCCATCAACATCATGCCAGTAATTGATGAAATCTTGCAATGTGTAGTCAGCAACTTGCAAACAAATTGACATCAAAATTGGTGCAAATCTGTCACCCCTCACATCATTTTCGCCCAACGTTTCATCAAATGGTCTCGGATCATCTGCTGCCCACTTCGGCACCTGAGTTCCAGTGAAGAAATAAGGGGCCATCAATGGCAAAAGATAGTAAAGGAACTCAACTGCATCCTGCTGTTGACTCCAGTCATGAGAACCCACCCAATCTTGCAACAGTACTGTGAAAGTTGCATCCCCATTGTATAGCTCTAACGGCATAGGTGTGAACTTGGTCAATTCACGGAACATCCAATTGCTTTCAATCCAAAGATCATGAGGAAAGGCCACTGTCAGACCCAACCATCCAAGGCCTAAAGCAATAGCATTTAACCAGCAGAAAAGACGCGGCTTGTTGAGGCATATTCTCAACGATCTCTTTTTGCCATGGAGGTTGCTATTTGTTTTGCCAAGGGAGATCTGGTTGCTGTCTGTCTCTTCAAGTCGATCGATACGAGTTGCCAAGCACTGTGATATGAAATCTTCGCCATGGAGGCATGTAGAGCTGGCGACACTGTTAGGAGCCACGGATACACCGCCTCCGCCTGTAGCTCTGCATCCGCTGCCAGCTTCCTCAAGCTGTGAAACCGTAGCACTGAAGTTTGGTCCTTCAGGTGTTCTCGGATTTCTGCAAGGATCTGCAGCAGAGCTGATGCTTCCAGCGGCGGGTCTTTGCTTGGAATCAATCGTCGTTGTTGTGGGTGCCATGCCAAATACGGGCATTTCCCATCTTCTGTGAGAATGTGGCGAGCCAGACCTGCCATGTGTAGTTCCTCTCCCTTCTGTGCTGATAGGAGTTTGGTTCTGTCAGTGTATCCATCATCAATGATGCCAGACAGCTCCTCAATGATGTTGTCTTGGGATTTTCTGCATGCCAGCTTTGACTCTTGGCCATCATCAAAGGCAGAAGACTGCCCTGTCCGGCTTTCATGTGCAAGATGAACTGATTCTGTTGCAAGAGCACTGCCAGAGTGTCCTCGTGCCGGAGAGTGAGACGGGCAATGAGATTCAAGAGTTCTGGCACCTCTCGATCTGCTCCTCGATCTTCCGGACGTTGGCCCCGACGTCGTTGGGTGTTTGATCTGCTCCTGGACCTGTCGTCCGGTGAAAGAGGCCGTTTGCAGGCCTTCAGCAATTCGTTGGCTGGCAAGATTTCTTTCCAAATCGCCAACATCTCTGTGTCTGCCTGGTCCATTGCTCCAAAGTTCCACCAGCAACCGGACGAGTAGGATTTGATGCAAAATTGCTTGATAGCACGGAATGTTTTGAAACCATGGTAGTATGCGAAAGTTTTGCATGAATTTCTCAGCACATTCAGTGTATGCCTGACTTGGCAGCATGGTGATGTGACTCCAATGCATGCTAATATGTGAAGCTGCTTCATCAAATGAAAAACTCTCATTGCAACATACACAGTTGCGGGACATAAAGTGAAGAGCTGCAACATCATGCCATAACGCCAAATAGTCACCTTTGGCAATGTGATAGATGGCTGTGGGCACATTGAGAAGCGTGCTATCATGTAGATAGTCCATCACATTATCATTGAGTCTCAAACAGGTGCTGTAAGAAGGCAGGTCCATGAATGGCAAGGCTGCAGGATCAATGTCAGGTGAGACGTCTGAGTCTGCAACCACCTGAGTAGTGGTGTCCGTTCTCGATCTGGTAGAGGCTTCCTGAGATGTCATTTGTTCCTGAAGGAGCAGTGCAAGATCGGCATCTGTGGTGACATCCATGTCATCATTATCGATATCTGTGTCAGCATCCAAAAGGTCACCCATTTGCGTCACCAACATGTCGGCTGTTGGGTCAGGTGTTAAAGGTGCAATGGCCTGATTGGAAGTGATGACATAGTGTCGCAACATGGCATACTGTTGAAAGATGACACACCGATGTGCCCGACTTTTCGATTCATGACCATTGGGACAGAAGCATTTCAGTCCTCGACCTCTGTGTTTGGTTTCCAAATCTAGGACTGAAAAGCGGGCTGCGCTCACAACTGAAGCATGTCGAGAGACAAAGTGATTGCCAAGACTGCCTCTGTAGCGAAAAGTCTGCTGACATAGACCACATGTGAGGTATAGTAATTCTTTCAATTCCTCATCAAGAAGGATATCAGCCAACTTATCCTGGGTCACCAACTCACGAAGTCTGTCGTGGGTGGAAAGCAAGGTGCACACTGGGAGGTCAGGGTTGAACTCCTTGCATTTGCCGCCCCTGATATGACGTTCTAAAGAACTCATGCAGTTGAAAGCAGTACCACAATGAGCACAGGCTGTGGCTCTGGGCAGGCAATCTCGCTCAACAATGAAAGCAATAGATCCTTTGCAGTCCATCTCATGTTTCTTTTGTAAGTGCATCTGAAGTCCATTGTGGGTCAGGAATTTCCGATCACAATGAGAGCATGGAAAGAGTCTGTCCGGTGTTGAATGAATGGGTCGATCTTGCAAGTCATTTGAGGCACCCAACATGGCCAAATTTCTGAGTAGCATGCAATCATGATGTACACTCTTGGTGGCCTTGGCACAAAAGGTGCACGGTTCAGCCTCCTTCTGCAAAGGAAGACCTTGTTTAACAAGATCTGCATAGAGCTCGTCATGGGCGATGAAAGCATCTGCATGTTCAGTCTTCCAGTGGATCTTCATATATTTGTCAGAGGTGACAAACTGATTGCATACTGCACACCTATTGCGGAATTTGGTCAGCAATTCATCTTGGGCTGGTAGATTGTCCAGTCCAGTGCCTGCAAATCTCGCAAAAGTCTTTTGATGGGCTCTGAACTCCTGAATGTTCTGGAGATCCTGCACGGGTGAAAGAAGGCAAACAGTTTCCACATGTCGCTGGAGGTTTTTCCAAGAGGTAAATGATTTGTGACATCTAGCACAAGTTGGAACTCCAGAGAGTGAATCATGAGATGAGTGCATCACTCTGTAAGCGCCTTCTCTGATTCCATGAACCCTGGTGCAGTGTCGCCTGAGTTGACCAAGATCACCAAAAGTGCTGTTACAGTAGATACAGTCAAAGGTGGATATATTGTCGGTCAGGTGGTTTCGTCTGTCAGGAATGTAGTGAGTCAAGATATGATGGGCATTTGCAGTACGGTGTGATGTCCAGGTGTGTAAGATATCCTGAGTCTGTAGCAATTGGCTACGTTGATGTTCCCGCTTCAGGATTCCATCCAGGCGGTGTTGCAAGGTAATGAGAGGATCAGCAATGTGATTTGTCTGTAAGAAGTCGTGATGGCTTATGTGTGTGATGTGAGCAGGTTGACGCATGATACCACGTAATTGCTTCATACACCAGGAGTCAATCAATTGGATATTATGTGGAGTGAGGCCTGTATGACCCAATCCATGGGCGAGGCAACTGTAAACACATTGATACCAAAGTTTAACTTTTTGTCTGGGTGTTAATCCATGACGTCCTCGAAGCCATCGATTCAACATGAATGCAATGTTCCTTGCACACTGGAGCCTGTATCTGATCGTCAGAGTCTCATAGCTGCCAAATTTGATGATCACGCCCAAGTACACTTGTTGACTTTGCAGTCTGATGAGTGTAATCTCTCCACTACGTCTTGGGATCTTCAAGAACACTCCCTGTTTTGTTCTGTGCAGAAATTTCCGGTTCAACTGCGAAAGTGCTGGTCCAGCAGCACGCAGAATGGCTACTGTTTTGGCAACGTTGATACACAGGTTGTAGTCAGAAAGCAAGTCGAAAAGATATCCAATGTTCTGAAGATGTGTTGTGAGGTCAGAGAGATTAGTGAAATCACAATGTGTCAGCCAATCATCTGCAAAGACTGTATTGAAAACAGTGAGCCAATCCCAACCTGTATGTTCTGCAAGTTTATACATCAAATGACCCAAATATACCAGCCATAAACAAGGTGCGGCTTTGCAGCCTTGACGGATCCCTTTATGAGTACGGATGGTATGGGTGACACCGCGATGTGTAAAAGAGTAGCTGGAGTGATTGTATATCAACTGCAGTAAGTCAATACAGTGTTGTGAGAGATTGAAGTCACTCATGGCGTGATATAATTTGGATCTATCCACACAATCGAAGGCCTTGCTCAAGTCGAGAGAGACAATGAGTCCCCCCCATACCGCAGTTCTGCTGTGAGTCAATGAGCTGGGATGATGTTTGTATTGTCTCTGGTTGGTGCAAAGCATGACTTGATCAATGAGGTTGAAAACTCGAGCAATGGCATCATTGCATCCTCTGTTATGCATGTACGCGAACTGCGGTAATCCGCACAAACGGTCCCACAGCTCAGTCATCATCTCACGTGCCAGGATGCCCATGAGAGCTTTGCCTGTCGGCTCAAGAAGTGCAATGGGCCGCAATGAGTCTGGTGAGTCACATTTCTTCTTTGGTTTGCAAAGAAAATGTAACGTGCCTTTCCCCCAAAGTTCACCAGTCGATGAGGGTGAAGTTCTCAGCCAGTGGGGTATGCAAGAATGAACCGTATCGGCAAAAATCTCTGCATTGTGATGCCATAGAATGGATGGCAAAAATGCTGGGTCAAGGGCCTTTGTGCCTTCAAATGCATGAAAGCAATGATAGAGAGCCTGTGCGTCAAAGGGCCAGTGTGGTGTCGGATCAACTGTTGAACTGTGAGTGGAATCTTGATAGATCTGTGTGAGCCAATCTGCAATGGATTGTGCCGCCTCTGTGGGTTCAAGAAGTTGACCCTGCTGACCTCTGAGTCTGATGTGCGTCCTTGGCATTTTCGGCGTAATGCGTCTGATATGTGAGTACAGGGTATACTGATCATTGGCATTGGCAGCTTGTCTTGCGGTGTGCATAAGTTGCCGACGTTGATCTTTCCGCCTAGTTTTCGAATGTTGCCTCATGGAACATCTGGCTTGGTGTTGTTTGATCGCAAGGTACCAGCTGTGGAAGATTGATTTCAAATCACAAGTGGTGAAAGAGTGAAGTGCCTGTCCACAATTCAAAAATTGTTGAAAGCCATTGAGAATGCAATCTGGCCTCTGATCCATTGAGGGTTTGCTGACCATTGGTCCCACCTGATCATTCAGCTGATGATGCAACGTGGATAGTCCACATGGTGTCTGTGCAGTTGAGGATACCAAGGTTTGGACAATAGTCTCATTGACATTGTTCCAAATGTCATCATTTGCACACCAATGTTGACGGAGTTGTTGCCTATGCTGAAGGGTCCAACCAGTTGCTTTGGGTTTGGGATATGCAAACCATTGCTTCCTCAATGATGCAATCAACGGTATATGGGTTGGTCCTGTCTGAGGGACAAGCGGCATATGTGGTAGTGCACGAGTCTGTCGTGCCAGGGAATCTGAGTGAGCACGTCTTGTGAGGAGAAAGTCAATACGGCTTGTTCCATTTTCATGTCGAAATGTAGGTCCATCAGAGGCATGCCAACTGTTCAGAACCACTAAATCATAATGTGACAACAACTGCTGAAAAGCATTTTCATCGGTTGCCTTGGGGCCAGTGATGCGCTTGCCCTGCCATTGGAAGTCTCCCAAACCAACCAAGGATGATGTTCGAGTCAGGCTAGTATTCCAATCGCCTGTCAGCAGAAGTAGATTACGATGTGGTAGTGTGGAAAGAACGTCATGATGCTGTTGCCACAAGTGAGCTCGATTGTCATCATTGCCAGGTTTGCGGACAAATTGATAACAGTGAATCAAATCTAATGCACGACCTCCAAGTGTGATCCTCAAATGTTGAAGTCGGCCAGGAATGATAGAGTTCCATGTGACCTGATCAAATGAGCACAGTCTTTTGGATACCATGACTAATAAACCACCTTGGTTGTTGGATCCTGAGTGGATATGATGATAATGTGATGTGAGCCATTGAGATTCATGCTTCCAATGTGTTTCTTGAAGACAAATCAAATCCAGATCCTGCAAGAGGATCCATTGCTGCAACGCGTCCCACCGTTCAAGTGATAGTCCACTGACATTCCATGAAAGGCAGCTGAATCTTTGACCTTTGGGATGATGTGTTTTGATCTGATTAGATGGAGTCTCATCAAACGTATCAAAAGAAAGGGCTTTGAGATGATGGGGGGCAACAAGGTCAGGAGTTAAAATCTGTCCTCGATACCATGTCCATCGATGTTGAAGTGCACGACGAATGGCACGACGATAGGCCCTTTTACGGACACTATCAGTTGGGGCTGACCCCATTCTTGGCCTTGAGTCATGTTGTTTCGCTGCATAAGCAGCTCCCACGTCCCCCATGACTGAGACGTAACCCTCACTCAATGAGATGACTCGAAAAGAGAAAGTGGGTGCTTGCTTGAAACACTCTAATTTCCTCAAGTGGTGCTCAAAAACTGAAGAGATCAACCAAACGAGAATCAAAGCAAAAACAAACGCGATGCTCCCACAGAAATTTCTATTTGTCATCCACCCCGGGTTTGGGACCGGGCGGTGCTCTCAGTCCTCTTCAAGTGGTGCACAATCTTCTTGCAGCTCTTCCCAAGATCGTGCTGCTTCGTCCTGAATTTCGTTCAGACTGCTGTTGTGAACCTCCAAGTAGTCGAGATGTTGGTTGCACAACTTGGCACGAATCAATAAGGGAATCCACGTGGCCAGCTGAATCAGATCAGCCAGTGTGAGATCACGGAGCCAGTTGAATGTAGCCTCTTCCACAGGCATGCACCACTGTCAGATGGATATACTAAGGATTTGGATTGCAACGTTCGTAAACCAAATGCGGAGGGAAGTATGCCAAAGATCGATCGCGCCAAGAGATGCAGTGAAATAGGTCACCGAAATCAAAGCGATGTCAACGATGCGGGGGCCCCCCCCAGCCAAGCAATATGGCTTGTCGCAGGTCCGAGGTATCTCTGTTAGAGACCTTTTGAGCACTCGTGAGCTTTGTGTGTGTGTGTGTGTGAAAACACCTAGGAACAGGGTGACATGGTTTTTGATTTGATGACCTTGACGTCGAATGCTCGCGGCCATCTTCATGAAAAACAACATGCTCGATGCTGCAGTTTGTGCTGATTCTAATTTGATTCCTTCCGATACGTTCCGACATGTTCGATTTTGCGGTTTCCATGTTGAAATTTACGAGCAGGGGGGCAGTGCATGCCTGACAGTCACTGCCCAACGAAGACACTGTCAGAGCATGGTGATATGGAAAAGAGACGTCTTTTCCACGTACCTGCCAAGTTTAAACTGTTGACAAGCTGTGACCTTCAGTGTTTCTGCAATTTCCGACGCATGTCCGATGAGTTTTCGACGAATTTCGATTCCGATCCGTCATTTTTTCGATCACTTTCGAACTCTTCTTTGACGAACTACAGGTTGGACTACGTAGGACAATGTTAAAATTTCCCTGATATGTTAATAGAGGCCTATGTGATAACTTTTCTCTTCCTCGAACTACACCAGACAAACATGTAGAACTCTCATCAGTGTGTGTCAGTCCTCCGGGTGCTACGTCATCCCGGCTGGATGGACCTTCAGCCCAGTTGATGTTTGCAAACGGAAGCAGGGAGGCCTTTGTGCCATGGATTAAAGGCCGTACAGCCGGCCCTCTGAGCCAGAGTAGCCAATCAGGCGTCAGTTTCTAAGACAACACGAGCCATTCTGGCGTTGGGAGGCTTCCAGCCACTTATAAGGCCTAGTGCCAACCCTGAACATATGTCTGGAAGGTATTCGATGGACCCGCAAGTCGAGTCGAGTCTGTGTTGTTGATCCAGAATTTGTGAATTTTTCTTTTCTTTGCTTCATGTTGTGACTGTGAATGATCTTTCTCTTTGCCACATGTTGTGACCATGAACGGTTTTGCGATTTTTGTCAATGTTATTGCCTGCTTGTGATTTGCATGTATAGAGTGCTCAGATTTGATTCAAGATTTCATCGCATTGTGCTGCAGAACATGTCAATTTCAATGGATCCCAGCCCACCTGGTGTGTCAGGAAACTTTTCAATTGTCAGGACGTTTATATTGTCAGGACTTTTCTTACTTATTTTTGAACGTTTCTCCTTTGACGTAATTCAAACACCGTACACTCCTCCGATTTGCAATGCCGAGTGAACTCCGATCGAAAGCTAGGGCAAGAGATTCCAGAAGTCGAGATCGACGCAGAAGACGAGGATCTAGAGATCGAGATCGTGGAGCTCATCGTGATCGAGAGGACACTCGTACCAATGAGGCACAAACACCATTTTCGATCTTCCCACGATCAGAACCTTCTGACAGTGGACCCTCTCTTCGATTGACTCCAAATACTGAACATCGATCTCGCAGCCAAGAACGCAGTCCATCAAGAACCTATGAACAAGATTTGACCACCTGGCACAACATCGATGCTCCACCGATACGTCGTCGAGTCCCTCTACAAGTGGGCCCCATTGATCCCCCACCAGTTGCTGTGACCATTCATCCCAACAGGAGCATGCAATTTGACTTCAACCGTGCTCCACCACGAGAAGAACAAGAATTCTTCTACCGACTTCTTCAATCCATCAATCCTTCAGGACCAGCCCCAGTCACAACAGACCCACCTGTTAACATCCAATACTTCCAACCACAGCGACAAGTTCTACCTTCTTCAGATCACCGCACCCCACCAACCTCCAGAAGCCGTAGTCCCACTCTCGCTGCCACCGCACCACGAGAAAGTCGAGAACGACGTAATGAGACCCTGACCATTCCAGACTTTCTCCGCCCTCGGCAGCACCAGGCCTCCGAAAGTGGTACAGAAACTGAACATCGTCGTCAATCAGATTCAAGCATACCAGCTCGCACGGGCTCTCAATGGACTTACAAACTGGAGCAACAGAACGATGGACATTGCAAAATTACTTTAGAAGGTTCAGACAGAGATCCCAATCCTATCATCTTCCGTTTTCTTTCTTCTCAAGATTGTCCTCGGAACACGTTGCACCAGATGGACATCCACGTGCCTTGGCTTGACTACACGATCCGCGAATTCAGTCATTGTCAACAAACTACAAACAACATGGTCAACATTTGGATCCAAGAACCATATTGCTGGCTAAAATGTGATCAATTGGTCGAAGCCTGTGAAGGCAAAGCCAAAATCAAGGAGTTCTGGTTCAAGTTGTGGCATGCACTGGATAAGTGGAAAGCAGAAGCCAACAGCCGAAGCAGCCGCATGTATGCGGCACACGAACTCCCAGCACCACGACTCCCTCCCCAAACCGTTGATTCGCACCTCCAAGATCACATTTTCCAAAAGATTCAGAAGATGACGTCAACCGTTCGCAGAGAAGACCTTCGACCATGGCAAACAGCGATCAACACTCTCACAGTGATGTTTTCTCAATGGCCCAATTGGCGTAAAGTCATCGACATGATCTTGGCCCACAAATTCACGAACCAACAACAAGAAGAGAAGCACATTTTGATCTGCTACTACAAATGGACTGACGAACCGATTCTTGTCAATTCTCAAGGACAGGAAATCAGAAGCAAGAGTTACTGTTGGGGACATGCCACTGACCCAAGTTCAGCCTTGCAGATTGCTTTAGCAGGAGGAATCAGACCTGCGTCAACGGTGGATGAGAATAACGCAATATACCATTGGTGCCCGAGCTTTTACTGTCGAATCGATGGAAGTTCGACCCACGCCTCCATCACCAAAGATCGATATGTACAACAGAGCATCAACACAATCATCCACACGAGAAAATACTCGCAGATGAACCACAGACCTTTCATTTTCCACGGAATTGGGAAGAGTCGCCAACAGACCCACTACAAAGTAGTGCAAGG
Organism: Breviolum minutum Mf 1.05b.01; assembly: GCA_000507305.1. Taxonomy (NCBI): domain Eukaryota; class Dinophyceae; order Suessiales; family Symbiodiniaceae; genus Breviolum; species Breviolum minutum. The sequence goes on from DF239855.1 coordinate 19,329, forward strand.
TGGCGTGGGAGGAGAATACACAGCTTCTCTCTTTTTCGACATTATCCACGGACACGATCGGAGATGGTTGGTCAGAAGTCACCTTGCAGCTACAATGGGCTTCGCAATCTAGAAGATGGATCGTTCACCTACCACTTCTATCAACAACTGGTATGACTGGAATGAAGACTTCTTGCAACTATGATGAGACGATCAGGTTCGCTCAGTTTGCATCTTCTCTTCACACGACAAGTCTGGACACTACGATTTGACAGAAAAGTCCGCCTGCCGACGTCGCTGCATAGCTGGGGCTAAGCTTAGAACCCCACAACATTTCAACACGGAATAGCTGGGGCCAAGCTTAGAACCCCTCACGTATCATGTAATACTCTTTTTGAGTCTTCTTTTCCGGTTTAATTTCCTTTCCTAGCATAGCTGTTTTCACACGAACCCGTGCTGTTCTTCAGTGGTACAACTCGCTATGGCGGCAGCCGGAGATGCGACTACTACCCCAATGAGCCGTGCAGGTCATCTCCTTGCAAATTCGAGCTTCTCTCCAAGACTGGTGTCCCTCAATTTTGAAGTGAACCGCACCCTTGAACCAGCACTTGGCACAATTGACGCAGTCTGTGACAACATGTGTCACTTCTCCAAAATCCTATCTGATCTTCAGAAGCAGCAGGAGCTGATCCAACAACAGATTGAAGAGAAGGAGACAGACGTCAAGGCCTCAGACATCGTGGACATTCGTCGACGACAAGCTGCACTAGAACAACGTGTTCTCAACTTACAGATCCATTTCCAAGACTTCATTGATTCTCACACACAACTCCAAGCCCTGTGTCAACAACAACAGACCCGCATTGACGAGCTCTACACGCAGGTAAGTCAAGTACTGGCCAACACCGTGACGACCCCACCTACGATCTCTCTTGTGACCGACTTACCTTGATCGACTCAGGATAGCAGGACCATCTTCTAGACGTGACGAATCTTCATACAGTCTTCGATAAAGAACACAGACCGTCCACCGTGGTAGCTGGGGCTAAGCTTAGAACCCCATCATGACTCAATTTGATGTTTTTTCATTTTATCACGCTGGTCTCTCTCCGTGGTTCTCGATGACACAGCTCTCTAGCCGTTTGTTCCCGCCGCTGTGACACAATCTCTTCGCTATGGCAGCCGCTGAACATAGATCTACACCCAGACAGTACCGATCTGAACATGTCGACCTGGCCATATCAGTCGATTTTACTGGCATACTACCTGATGGATTACCCGAATGCCGCAATGACAATGTGATCATCAACTGGGAACAGATTTACATCTTGTCAATCACTTCAGCCTCACAACTGGAATTACTGGAGGTGGACTTTGTGAAAAAAGCCATCCAGGTCATTTGTTGGGAATGCTTCAAGATCGGCCTTTTGAAGAGGAACTTCAAGATGTGGCTTCAAACTGCTCCATACAACACCACAGAATTCCCCTACGGAAGGTTCAGCGCCATCAACTATGACATGACCTGGAAGGAAGTCCTTGACAATCATAGGATCCCACATGACCACCGACACATTCACCTTCGAGCTCTCCCCTCCGATAACGTACAAGAGTGACTAGGATGATGATCTCGACCTGGTGCAACTACAAGAGACTCTCCTTCTATCCGATCTTTCCACGTCACAGACACACTGTTCGAAGAAAAAGAAAAAGAACTCGGTCCGTGCATCGATATAGCTGGGGCTAAGCTCAGTACCCCAAGAAAGACACTGTTATGGTTGTTGCTTTGTGTTGTTTCTCCCTTTTTTCACTTTACTTTTTGACGCTCAATTTCGCGCTCCGATCTTTCCAACTTCGACTTTGACGCCATGACGCAGTAAGGAACAACCTTCTAACTTTCTATGCTGAACCTCCACGTTCCCACACTGTAGACAGTCTCTCTGTGGACAAGCTCTGATACTAACACTATGCCAGGTAGCCGTCGGACAAGACACAACAGAGATCCTCAAGATACCAATGCACAACGACGGCGCACATTGGAACAGATTCCCACCCCTCCAATGACAGAAAATCAGAAATTCAGATTCTTGGAACACATTGCCAAGGTCTTCTTCTTTGTCCTGCAGGAGTTTATGAACAATCAACAAAACAGACTTCCACACAGAAATATACAAGATTTCCCAGAGGCTTTCCACCGATCACTTTTTGACCTGCGCATTCTCACTGACCACTTTCTGGAGAACAGCGTAGACAACTACAATCTCGCAGCCCGCATATTGCACCTCATGGCCAATGCATCCACTGAAGAAGACGACCAACTGTTACAATTTGCACTCCAAGAACTACGTCTCAGATATCCACAGATAGAAAGATCTCCTATTACCGCACTCATTGAATGGCTATGGCACCAACACCACGAATCCTTGCAGAGACAACCCATTGACCTCGGTGCCGTCCAAGCTTTCTTTCACATCACGTAGTTGAACCCTTTTACAAAGCGAAGACTTCCGCCCCGAGATCTGATGGAAAAAGACGATGTTGATTGTCTTGCGATAGCTGGGGCTAAGCTAAGCACCCCCTTTGCCGACTGATGTCCTTTGTTTTCTAGCTCATTTTTTTCTCTCACAATTTCAGCCTCTTTCAGTCCAGACACACACCTCCGTGACTTCCCGACGCCATGACGACCACATCGGCTGACACTACGGCCCTCAGTGAACATACTACAAGCAATGAGGCTCAGGACTTGATTTCTACGCCTGGCACCATTACACAAGCTACTTTGGTTCCGACAGCGGACAATATGAACATGGAGCACATCTTTTTCTCCATCAAACACTTGAAAGCCCGCATAACACAATTGGAACAGAACAATGCACAGATGGAAGACAATGGCATCAACCCTACGCGTCTTCAAGAACTTGGTTTGATGACCCGTGCAGAACATGATCAAGAAACTCGCCAACTTTGGAAGACCATACACACCTTGCAATCGGCTCATCAAGGTTTGAATGCACAGTTTGAGAAGGTCACCACTACACTGGCAGCTTTCAATCGACAAATCGAAGAAAGTCAAGCGATCCACAGCACAATGCAGACTATGTTGACTTCACTTCGAGGCTTGGTGGATCAATCTCGCTCCGAATCCACACCGAACAATTGGCGTAGTATGTAGCTTTGTTTCACACCATACCGATTTTGATCTCTACGGAAAACAAATTTGCTGACTTCCTTGCTGCATAGCTGGGGCTAAGCTCAGGACCCCAATCATGTTACTCACGAGTTGATGTACGTTTTTTGGTGAAGTTTGGATCAAACATGACTTCCCACCTTCGATCTCGACATAGCCGATCGCCTCGTGGCCCCAATGACATCCAGTACCAGCTAGCTCAATTCCCTTGCGGCACTCACAATCCTCAGGAAAGAGAAAGAGTTTGTCGAGAAATTCAAACAGAGGACATTGATTTTGGAGACCCTCACATTGCCTGCAAAGAAAGAGTCATCCCAGAGAATTGGCAATCAGCCCACCAACGGACCAAGGTGGCCAGACAAGCACATCCCATCCGTGAATGCCTTTTCACCAAGGATCCTCGCAGCAGTGTGCCCTCAACAGACCTTACTACAGCACAGATGTTCATTCAGGGCAACCGCCTACCCAGAACACCTCCGAGAGATTCATCACCCCGACTACCTGACTCCACCAACTTTTATCACAGCATTGAAGATCGCGAATCGCATGATATCATCCAGGACTTTCGAGATGTACGTACTGTTATACATGACTGGAGCCCAAGAAAGCTTTGGTTACTCCACCAAGGCTTGAACTACTACCAAAGTCGACAGTACTGTCTCATGCCCTGTCATCTCTGTGTTGAAGAAGAGGACGGCATCACCTATCGGTGCCGTCAATGTGTTCGACCACGCCTACCAGAACAAAGAGAAGCTTGCCTCAGATTACATCACCAATGCCTTTGTGAAAAACATTTTTATCAACGAGGACCACCGACCCGCGTGAATCCAGCCTGAAGAACACATGAGAGTCCGATCGAGATGTACCACGCCAGTCTTCCCTAGAAAAAAGATTCCTGTAAATAGTGAACGTTACTGATGTGGCACAGGGCTAAGCCTAGAACCCTCTTGCCGTTGATTGGTTTCTTTGACGGTTGTTTTTACTTCCGGTTTCTGCTGACAATTCCTTTCTTTCGTTCCGCAGCAATTTGAGTTTCGAAGATCAGTCCGCATCACATCGACACGATGCACCGTCGACAAGACCGTCGCAGAAGATCAAGAAGTCCTTCCAGGCATGCCCGACCTCAAGACAGCCGTTCCCGTTCTCGCCGCCGATCACCCCGACAAGGACGACGTCATCCTCAGTCCACATCCAGGCTTCCAACCAACCAAACCCAGTTTGAAGACATTCGGAAGATTCCATCACATTGGAAGCCTACCTCAGACATGCTGGACTACAACACAGTGTATGGCATGCCACTCCCTCGCGGAGTTGTCAGTACCAGCGCCTCCAGGACATTGGGAATAGACAACATTCCGGTCCACGAGATTCGACTGATCCAAGTACTACAAGACAGCAGCTATGATTGGTGTCTGAGACAAATCGCAGCAGGGAAGAATTGCTACTTGGAGATGTTCCGATCACGCCAAGAAGCTTTTTTCAGCACGGCATTACATCGACATTTACGGGATTCAAGGATCGACTTCAGTCAAGTCCTTCAAGCCGTGGCAGCATCCAACAACATGCCATGCGATTTGACAGTTTGGGAGAACAGGAAAATGGCCAGCGCAAAACTTACCCAGGTTGTGGGAGATTACATGATCTCTATGGTGGGCTCCAACGTGACAGAACATCTCACAGAACGCCTTCGAGTCCTGGAGACAGAGAACGCCCAACTTCGAGCCAGCCAGGTCAACCCATCCCAACACGACGGACCCGACTTCCAGCCAGACGCGGACATCAACACCGAAGCACCAACGGCAGATGAATCCGGCACTCTTACACCTTGTCGAACCACCAGTAGCCAGATGAATCTCCGCTCCCCTTTGCAATCCGGGTTACACAAACCACCAGCCCCGACCAAACTTCCCGCGTTTACACCTACACCACCCACCAAACCACTCCCGAACACCCAACGGCAGCTCCAATTCGGCACCACGCCACAGACACCAACCAAACAAGTGGAGAACATGCGAGTCGGATCCTCATTCAAAGTTTTGGAGCTCCAAGGACCCAACAACCATCAGATTCAATCCATCAATGCGTGGATGAAGACCAAGATCCATGATGTTGCCATTCATGGCAAACTGGATGAACTTGCCAAGAAACTTGACGAACAACTCAATCAGTTACCCATTGGTCAACAACCAAGCATCAACCGCTAGCTCTTGTGCATTTTGCACGAGATTCGACAGTGACTATGTGAACGGTACAACAGTATCACCATGCTTATCACCTGCACTTTCCCAGAGAAGCTTAGACATTTGCTCCACACTCTTTGCCGATGGTTGTCCCTAGGCAAAGTTCCCCTTTTCCAACAGACCGATGCTTTCTTTTTGCAAAGGTATGTACATTTGGAGCACTTTGTAGCCACTTTGAGTCTGTTGCGGCCAATCCGATCAGCACTTAATTCAAAACAATTTGAGCACATCATCAGCCTAGGGGTTGACCCGTGGATCAGTTTTGACCAATTTCATTGTCCCAGCCAGATTTACGCCAGATTACCGCTTGACCGAGATCAACCATCATGGTGGTACATTGGATCCACCATCCACTCTCCGCTGCAAAGGGAGCAATCCCGCATTCGGAAATACAGCCAATTGGAACGTGGTCTCGACGCCTTTTATGAACCAGCCCTCAGGATATGGCATGCCAGGCAGAATTTTTATCGTTACTTTGTGGCACCACTTCGACACATCACAGATCAACGTGAACTCCGTGCCTACGAACTGGAATTGATCAAGAACTTCAAGCCCAAATTGAATCATCCACATTGCAATCCGATTTTGAAACAACTACGGATTCACGTACAACAATACAGTTTGCCAACTTCCACAACAGGACTAATTGGAAACACCGTCATTCAGAAGTACTACGATCCCAACCTACCCAATGATCAATGCAATCTCACCGTTCTTTGGACCAGACCAGCTGATTTATACAATCTACTATACAGACTTGGCAGCAACACAAAGACAAATTTGAAGTCGCCAAACTCCTCCGATCCAACATGACCTCCTTGTCTTTGCTATATCTCATGTATCGCTACTGTGGACAACTTGACGAACCACACAGCACCCAGGCTACGACATTGGTGACCAAATCCATTGAATTCCGAGGAGGACACAAACCACCCAATAACATTCCCATGCAACTATACTCACTGAGTATAGACCATCATGAGACACATCGATGCTGGCTACGTCAATTTGTACATGAACATTCAGCTCTTTTTCCTTGGTTTCACGTCCCGACCACTTCCGTCATTCACATCAAGAACCCGACATGGAAGACCAAGGTGCACAATTTTCATCGATTCTTGAGAGAATGGGATCCAGATTACGAACCCCCTTGTCAATGTGGAGGACCAGGCTTTTTCGAAGAAAGACACATTCGATCATCAGGACACCTTTTTGCTCCTTTACTGGAAGTATTTCCCTATGCAACACTCTCTCAATTGAATTTACAGGATTGCACATGGCCATCGTCCACACAATGGATGGAACAAGGACAAAAGACTTTCTACCAATGGCAACAACGATGGCGACTGCCCCATCGATTTCAAGATCAATGGAATCTTCACCTTCATCTCCTATGGCAAGAACATGAGCGCAACCTCGAGCGCAACACAAAAGACCGCACCAATAGATTCAAACGCATCACACAAGAAATTCGAATGCTCAAAAGATATGTCCTTTGTCCAGGAGATCATCACCCCCACCAGACGTTCATTGCCTGCCCTTGCCACTACCATCATTTGCTGAAGAAGACCTACTTTGAAGCAGATGTCTTTGAACAGTGCATCGTTGGACCACTGACACTCCGTGATCGATTGTGCGAAGCAGCCAAACAGGACCTGCCTCGAGTGGCACAATCCTTGATCAACCCAGAAGGCACCCTACCTTATGCCTACATCTTACCCAAGCCGTCCAAAGGATTTGAAAAAGCCAGACCCATCATCAGCTACATGCTTAGCTGGAATGCCAAGTTAGGACAAGTCATCGGCACCATCGTCTATGAACTATGTAGGTCGATTTTTGGTGATCTACAACTCGACCGTACTGTTCAAACCATCATCACAGAGCTTCAACATCAATTCGAACAGATCCCCGCCGATGTTGAACTGAACCTCCAACAACAAGACCTTTCTGGTTTCTTCAATTCGGTACCCCATTCTCGCATGATAGACGCAGTCATCTTTGCAGTGAACCACTACTCCTATGAACATGGCATTTCTCTCGAATCTACTTTGAGCACATCGATCGCCCAAGAGGACAGGACACAACGAATTTTTCGAGGACGATTCAGACAAGCAGGACGAAGGTACATGAACATCAAATTGTCGGAAATTCCTACCATGGTTACCTTTCGCCTCCAAAACTCCTACCTCACTATAGGCAATCATGTCTTCCGACAGATTCAAGGAGCATCAATGGGCAGTCAATTTGCACCTGCACTATGTGGCCTTGTTGCAGCTTTTCAAGAATATTGTTTCTTCAAAGCATTTCAGGGAATGAAGACTTTCAATCGCCTTTTGCACAATTCCCGCTACGTGGACAATCGCGTCATGATGCACTTTCCAGACTGGAGACACCATCAACCGTGGGATGTGTTCACAAGATTGGATTTCTACAACCCCCCGATTTTATTGGAAGAAGTCGATGACTCTGAGATCTTAGGATGTCATATCTCCACACAACAACGTAGCATTACCATTCGCCAACCATTGGACTTGGTTACCTTGAGAAGCGGTCACAGCCAAGATTCCGACACTGCAATTCTTTCCGCCTTCCGAGCCAGATCCCTTTTGATCATTCGCTACACTTATCCGACAACCTTGATCATTCCTCAAATTGAAGATCTCCTGGCAATTTTTGAACGTGTACACATTCGGAGACGTACCTTGAGACCTACTTTGCGCACTCTCACGAAATTCTTGAAACATCGTTTTCTTCCAGATTGGCAGCAATATCACCGATTTCGCAAAGACCTTCTACAACTTTTCTAGTTAGCTCCACCTTGGCAGCGGATTTCCGATTTCAGAATTGTGAAAAAGAAACACAGTTATGCAGACTTCTGACCCGCTTCGCTGACACTGAGTTTTCTTGTCCATGTAGCTGGGGCTAAGCTGAGAACCCCGAAAGATTTTTGTTGTTTTTGTCTTTTTGCTGTTTCTGTTTGCTGTTGTTCTTCAGAACAAAGTTCAAATCTGTTCCACGCTCGACCGAGTTTCCGTAGTACCGCCATGGAGTCACGATCGATCCAACAACAACTATGGTACCTGCAAGACCGGATCGAACTCCTACATGCCAATCTCCAAGCTGTTTCCTCAAAAACTTTGAGCAATTCCAGAACCTGCAGCCTTGAAGATAGATTGAATCAACTCGAACAGGATCAACAACCACCAGCACCTTCTTTGGCATCGGAGATACTGGATGATATATCCCGCCAGATGGGAATTTTTGATCAACAACTGCAGACTCTGGAAAACAAAATCAAAAATTACTTGGACAAAATGGATGAGAAGATTCAATGTTGCAACACCAAGGTGAATACTATGAATGGATGGAACAATGGTGGAAAGAAGACAATCTCCAGACTTACCGAGACCTTCCCTCCACATTGACCACTCAAGCAGCACAAATCAAACATATTTTGGAAATTCTACAGAAACACGGGTTGGACAAAGACCAACCAAAAGACTCGTCCAGACCATCTCTGGTCCATTTCCCCAAATGGCGACCGCGCTCACCACCAACAAAACGACCACGCTGCTCTTCTCCTCGACTACATCAAGGCGGCGCGGCTGATGACTAGCAACAGTGACGGTACCAGCAAAAAGGACCTTTCGACTGAGACAGCCTTTCTCCGTTTGATCTTCTTTTTCACTTTCAATTTCTAGATTTGACCTCTAGATCATAGAAGATCTCCGTTCGAATCCGACTTGAATCCGCAGCCGTTTACCATCATGATCCGAATTCCGTTCGAACGTGACCGACTCTCCCATGGACACCTAGTACATCCAGTTGAACTTGCACATTTGGTGCACTATTGGGACAGCCGGAAAAGCATTGAAAGAGAGCAACTTCGTGCACTTGAAGCTTGCTCCTCAGAACTTCGCAAAATGGCACCCCTGGTCGAGGAACTAGTGAACATACCCCGACCTGACCATCCACTCTACTATTTGGTGCCCAACATCACAGCCATGCTCACTGATCTTCGCCGCGAAGTGGACTCCAGGATTACCACTACAAAAGAAGCCTTTTCACCGATACCCACACCTTTTACTCCATCTGATGCTTGTGGCCGCATGCGAGGACTACATGACAACTATCCAGCCCCACTACTCCGNCTTGGATTACTACCTCATGCGCAAGAGCAAGCAGATCACAGAAGACTATCTTCCGAAACAAATGAAATTTTGGAAAGACATGGAGGACACAATGAACCAACTAGAATCAGAGTTGACGGTGTACACACGACTTCTACCAGCAGAAAACAGTCTGGGCATTCCGACAAGAGCTCTTTTCAACAAGGTTTTAGCCCATATGGAAGCCCTCAAAGACCGACGCGAAGCATCACAAGATTTCCTACCTCGAAAACTCCTGAGCGACCAACACCACCCGATTTATCTTGTTAACCGACTTTTGGAAGAGGTCAAACCTCCTCCACCGTTCATACCCACTCTCACCCGTCGACATAGCTTCAGCTGAGTGCTTTGTCATGAAAAATTCTTTCCGGTTTTTGTGTTGAAACTTTGTGTGGCGTAGGGCTAAGCCTAGAACCCTCTTGCCGTTTTGAAAAAACATAGTTTCGGCTTCAGCACAATATTCGACGTATCACTGCTTTCATGTCCTCATGCAGCACTTCTAGTGGCAGCTTATCTTCTCCTGCGATGAGATCGAGACGACATTCTCAACACTTTTGCCACGATGTCGACCTACAAGTCCTGGTGAACCTAACTATGCTGCTACCCCACAACGGACAGCAGAATTTGATCAATGTTGACCCTGAACTGAAAGCTTACCCGGTGCTTTCTATCAGACAAGCACGAGACATGTACTTGTGCATCAGCGACATCAAGACCCACATTTGTGAGATTCTGAAAGAGACTCTTTCCATCAGCATTGGACCCAAAGAGTTCCGACTGACCTTGGACATCTACAAATCTGGAGAACTTTACCGACATCACCTCTCCGATGATACTTCGATATACAAAACATTACTGCAGTGCGATTTGGACTACACCACAACATGGATTCGACTCACAGCGAGACCACCAATAGAGTGGTAAGAACAATCTCTCAGCTCACTTAAAAAAACGGCCGCTGAATGCTCACCACGTATAGCTGGGGCTAAGCTTAGAACCCCACAAGAAATGGCTGATGTTGTTCGGTTGTGCTGTTGCTGTTGGTTCCTTTTTGTTTACCAAGATCTTTCAATCTCAAAAAAGTCAATTCGATTCCGACGTTAGCACTCCGTCCATCCACGAGTCATGGCGTCCTACGAGAACAAGGAGTGGCAAGCTACCCCACCATGGAACCAAGAGACTCCATTACAAAGTTTGAACAACCTACGTGGCCTCTTACAAAACCCACCGAATGCTCTCCAAAGTGAACTTCCGGACAGCTTTCCCTATGTACAAGGATTGATGGAAGAAGTCATTGAGGGCATCATGGAAGAGGCGCAGGTGATGTCGCGTACACTCGGAGCAGTGTACGCAGAATACCGCCTGCACTATGGAGATTCTCGGGAGTATGTTCGCATTTGGAAGTGCGTTGATGTCCAACCATATCAACGAAAGGACTACAGCAATGCACCAGCCACTCAACCAGGAGAATACTATGAATGGCAGAAGATGAAGAATGTCGACATTCACATCCGCCGCACTTGGCGAGCCCAAAATGAATGGCAGATGTTGACCAAGAACCAGGAAGAACAACAATTGCTGACAGCCAATGATCCACCGAAACAACCCATCAATATGACATCAATTGTGCAAAATGCTATTGAATCCAGCTCCTCAGATGAAAAACAGTCTTCTGTCGGGCGCATTGTGGCACTCTCCAAGACGACGCTGATGCAGACATTCCACAACATTCGTCCCAGATCCAGATCACCACGAAAAACATCGGCAGCGGCTGGCTCTATGGCACCGATTTCAGATTCTGCTCTTCCAATCATTCCTGACCAGTCCACTTTGAGCCGACCTGAGAGTGCAGATGCAGCAATGTAAATTATTCGCCCCCTTCAGGGGGCGTGTGTGTGAAAACACCTAGGAACAGGGTGACACGGTTTTTGATTTGATGACCTTGACGTCGAATGCCCGCGGCCATCTTCATGAAAAACAACATGCTCGATGCTGCAGTTTGTGCTGATTCTAATTTGATTCCTTCCGATACGTTCCGACATGTTCGATTTTGCGGTTTCCATGTTGAAATTTACGAGCAGGGGGGCAGTGCATGCCTGACAGTCACTGCCCAACGAAGACACTGTCAGAGCATGGTGATATGGAAAAGAGACGTCTTTTCCACGTACCTGCCAAGTTTAAACTGTTGACAAGCTGTGACCTTCAGTGTTTCTGCAATTTCCGACGCATGTCCGATGAGTTTTCGACGAATTTCGATTCCGATCCGTCATTTTTTCGATCACTTTCGAACTCTTCTTTGACGAACTACAGGTTGGACTACGTAGGACAATGTTAAAATTTCCCTGATATGTTAATAGAGGCCTATGTGATAACTTTTCTCTTCCTCGAACTACACCAGACAAACATGTAGAACTCTCATCAGTGTGTGTGTGTGTGTGTGTGTGTGTGTTGTGTCGCCTCTTTGTGGAAGTTTTTTTGGGATCCGCCCTTACCCAGGGTGCCAGTATGTGCAACGATGTAGGACTATAAGTCAGCTCAGGTCGACAAAAAGGAGGAGAGAATGATTCTCTCCCTGAACCTGGTAAATGGCGTTGCAGCTGCTGAAATGCAAGAGGCTTGAGTTGGGGAAACATTGTGAGGAATATCATGGATTAATACCGAAATTATGCAATTTTTAATGCTATATACCACATTCTTTGGCTTGATTTCAACTTGTTTGTATTCTCGAATAGCTTCATTGCTTCATGTTTCCTTTTTGCAACCTGTTCGGACATCAAGCTGGGCAGGCATCGGCAAAGCCAGCAATGCAGGGCTCTGTGATCACCAAATTGAAAGCAATCCACGCAGGTCCTGACGGTATTGTTGTCTCTCGACACTTTCGTATACTTCTTTTTCTGGGTTGTTTGAGTTTAGGTCAGATCCTAGCTGTGCAAATCAAAGTTCAAGTGAAAAAAAACTGAAATTGTTCTCTTCGCATTAAGGTGAAATTCAAGTTGGATCAGCAACAGTTAGAACAGCTTGGTTACATTCCAACTGGGCACTTGTCAGATGATTTGGATATAGCTGCGCGCCGGTATCGAGAAATTGCAGCAGAAGTTCCTGTTGGAGATTTGAGTCAGGCTGCTGACAGTTCTGCTAGCTTCAAACTTGTGGACCCTGCAGTGATTTTAACTCGAAGTCATATTCCAGGCTTCAAGAAGGATGCGACTGAGAAGCAGCCCTCTTTTGCTTTGCTTACTTTGAAACAATCCATGGTCTTGGCTTCCAGGGCAGGAGCTTTTGTAAGTAATGTAAATGATCTTCAAGAAGGCCGATTTTACTCGGGCTTCATCCGAGAAGTCCGGGACTTTGGAGCTTTGATTTGTGTTGGCACTTGGAAACTCGCCGGCGTTGCTCACAAATTTGCTTTGTCCAAAGGCTTTGTGGAAGATCCCAACGAGGTTGTACAAGTGGGACAATCTGTCCGTGCTTTGGTTTCCAAAGTTGAACCCGAGAAGCATCGTTTCGAAGCAGATTTGCGGCCGGGTGCCGCAGACAAGGACCTGCTGAAACGAGAAGCGGAAGCACTTCGCCTAAGCCTCACACAGAAGCACTTCAAAGCAGAGAAAAGTAAAATTGGAAGTTTGCTACCAGGTACTGTTGTAGAAGCAGAGGTCAGGAAGATTGAAAGTTATGGTTTGCTGATGTCAGTGAAGAATGCAAAAGGCCTTTCAGCCGTGGCGTTGAAAGAAAACATGCCAGAGATGAAGGCAGAGGTAGGGACTACGCACCAGTGTGCCATCTTGGATTACAACAGAGAAGCAGGGATCCTAGATGTATCATTGCATCCGGAACTTCTGCGAAAAGAAGAACCTGAAGTTGGAACAGAACTTCAGGTCATGCCTGCTTTGTCCAAGAAGTCCTACTGTGTTTGTTGGAGTCGGAAGCCAGCTGCAGTGGTTTTCGCACCACCTTATGCTCCAAACACTTGGAAGTTCCCAATAAAGACAGTTTTGCACTCTGCCGATGCTCCCATGGTGGTATTATGCCCTTTCCCTTCGAAGGACCGCTCAGATGTGCAGACTTGACGTGTTCCTCACAATCCCTGAAACCAGCATTAACATAACATGACCGTGTTCTAGGTTTGCTTCCCTGTTTTTCCAAGTTTCTCAAATCCGCTAGCTTCAATGCTGATGCAGGAGAGAGGTAAAAGCAATGTGCCAGTAATCAAGCGACCTGCAGAAGAACTTCAACCAGGAAGTCCAGTGAAGATGAAGATTCGGAGCGTGTCGGGTTTGCAAGTTTTCTGTGCTGCACCTGTTTCTTTGCAAGGACATTTGCACGCAACTCAGCTGGTAGATGTAGGAGAACTTGGTGATGAGGCAACTAGTCCTTTGAATGCTGTGGTTCGCAAAGGTACCATTGAGGCTCGAATTCTGCGGCTGAAAGGTAGGACAGATGAGAAGAAGAGAAAGGCAAAGTCGTATCATTTGGAGTTGACTTGTCGGCCTTCATTGATGGGCGATGGGGCCAAAGATTCTTCAGAGTATGCATCTGCCTTGGTGAAATGGGCCAATCTGGTACCTGGGATGAAGCTGGCAGCAGCTGTCCATTCCATTCAAAAGAACCACATTTGGATGGAAGTCGCAGATGGAATCAAAGGTCGTGTGGCATTGTTGGACTGCTCTACCGATTTGGCAGTGTTGAAATCTCCTGCTGACCATTTTCTAGTTGGTCAGGTCTTCACAGCTCGTGTGCTTCGTTTGAAGTCTTCTTCGAAGGAACTGGACTTGTCGCTACTTCCAGGCAATCAGAACCGGGCTCTTGCAAAGTTGCACCGGATACAGGAAGGAGCAACTGCTGCCATTTTGCAAATGCCAGGGAGACAGTGGGGTGCTGCACATGTTACTGAGTTGTTTGATGTTTGGGCAAAGCAGCCACAGCAACGCCTCAAAATTGGCACCATTTATGAAGTCGCTATTTTGGACAGCACCGCAGCAGAAGCTGATGATTCCAAACGAGTGGAGGTGAGTTTACGATCATCCTTGGTCCGAGGGACGAAAGAAGCCGCAGAAGAGAAACGTCCGACTTCAGCCAAAGATTTGAAGCTGAAACAGAAAGTCTCTGGATATGTTGTCCGCTCGGGGCCCCAGGGCGTGTTTGTTGCTTTAAGTCGTAGCGTCACAGGACGAATCATGCTAAAGGCCTTGACGGATACACACATTATGCCAGAAGCAGTGGCCAAGATACATCCACCTGGTTCTTTTCTTGGGGATATGACGGTGATTGATATCACTGAATCTGGGAAAGTGGAATTGTCGCTACGCTCCACTGAAGATGGTCTCACAGTTGAGCAACTGTCAGTGGGCGACATTGTTTCGGGCAAGGTCAAGGCTGTAGAGCCTTTTGGCATTTTCGTTCGGTTGGACAATTCCAGGATGGTGGGTCTCATTCACAGGTCTGAGATTTCCGATTCAGCTTCTACCACAGTGGATTCCTACAAAGTTGGAGCAAAGATTGCTCAGGCCAAGATCGTGAAGATTGAAGGGACACGCATCGGCCTCACCATCAAGCCTTCTAACTTCTCGGCGGAGGACATTGAAGAAAATGTCTCAGATTCAGATGATTTGCAAGAAATGTTGGCTGCGGCCAAAGAGAAGATGAAGGGAAAGAAAAGAAAGACGAAAATGGAAGCGGAGGTTGCTGAAGCACCTGAAGCACCTGCCAAATCTCCCAAGGTGAAGCCACAAAAGAAGCAGGAAGAGAATGTCTCTTGGTGTCGAAGTGTTATGATTCACGATTTATTTTGATTCATGTTGCATTTCATCATTTCATCTTCATTTTTGATTGATTCATTTGTCAAGTTGATGATTTCCTTGAGATTTCTGTGTTTTGGATCGTGGTTTTGATCTCTTCAAGGCTGAGTCAGACGAGGAACCTTGGCAACCTTTGCAAAAAGGGTCTGCTGCTGCCTTCGAATTTGCGGAGTTCAAGGTCAGCCGTGTCGAGATATCTCTTTGCAAAAAAACTGTGTATATGTCATATATCTACTGTCGCCGTAGGGGCATTTGAAAAAAAAGTAAATAACGTTTATGATGCAAAAATATGTACATTGCGCAGGTAACTATCATGTACACATTCGAACCCAGAATCTGACCGTGGGTGGGGGACCTAGCTTTGTTTGTAGGCATGATCTCTCTTTCCAATGTCAACAGCTTGTTACCCATGTGTTTTGGCCAGCCCAACTTCCGCTTAAGCATCTTGAAACCATCGTGATCTGTGCTCATGTTAATCGTGTCGCTGGCGAGGGTATGTTTCATTGGCTTAAATACGACAAGATGAGATGGAGTAAATTCATGACTGCATCAGGTGCTCCCTGTCGACTGAGCACTTTGACCGCTTTGTGACAGGTTGATTCTGCTAGCTCCTCTGCAGAAAATGTAGAAGATGACGAGGAGGACGACAAAAAGAAGCCCTCCAAAAGGTGCTGTGGCGGCGGTGTAAGTCGGAGCTGAAACAGTTGGATATTGGTCGCCTTTCCACATTTCAAGTCTACAATTTGAGGGTTATTCCTTTCAGGCAAAAGAAAGCTATGCGAAAGGAGGAGGAGAAGGAATTGCGGAAAAGAGAGGAAGAAAACGCAGATGGTCAGTGGGCAGATAACCCCAGAAGTGTGGAAGACTTTGAAAGACTTCTTCTTACTCAAGGAGATACTTCGATTGTTTGGATCCGCCGCTTGTTTAGAGTTTGAATGTCGCAAAGTCACACGTTTTGTGTATTGCTCGACGGCTCAACGGATTTGTGTTTTTCATGTCAAGAAGCTGCTAAGGCTACATGGCATTCCATTTGAAAATGAGTGATTTGGAAAAAGCTCGACAAGTGGCAGAGAGAGCCGTGAAACATGTAGCTTGGTTGGCATTGAAGGCAAATTTAACAGATTTAGATAGATTCAGATAGATTTAGATAGATTTAGCAGATTTACAACTTTGTGTTGTGGTTTGAGGTTGGATTTTCGGATAGCAAAGAACGTTTCAACGTGTGGGTTGCTTACATGAATTTGGAATGTACCTACGGCACGGAGAAGACCGCGGACGCAATTTTCAGCCGAGCTTCAAGCCACAATGACGCCAAGCAGGTTCGGGGAGATTTTTTTCAGATTATTTGTAGACATTGTAGATTTGTTTGTTTCTTTGTTTCCTTGTTTCTTTTTTGTTTCTTTTTTGAAAACTGGTGACATATTGAATTATTCTTTGCATGTTGTGCACGACCGAGTCAGAGCTCAAGATGCGCTAAGAGATGCCATTTTGTGGCTTGTGCTTCAGATGCTCCGCTGTAAGGTCCACATGCAGCAAGCTAGAATCCATGAGCGCAACAAGAAAACACAATTGGCAGTGAAAGCTCATGAAGCCTGCACTCGCAAGTTTCCTCATTCAAAGAAAGTCTGGATTGCCTTCCTTACATTCCTGTACCAGCTTCTTGCCTGAATTTTACGACTCGCATATGTGCATTTGGCTGCATTTGTTACTTTGTTACTTTCTAATGTGTCAGAGTGCATTTACAGGGGTTGAAGTTGCAAAGAATGCTGCCAAGGAATGATGATGCAGAGGGCGCAAGGAAAGTGCTTACCAAGAGTTTGGCTGCACTTCCGCGGCTAAAACACCCAGTGGTGGTGTCCAAGGCTGCCATTCTGGAGTATCAGACGCCTTGACTTCGTTTTTGTGTGATTTTGCGCGTTGTTTTACCTCTTGTGAACTCTTATGTGTTTCTCTTTACTACACATCGTATTTCTTTCTACCTCTGAAGATTTGGGAGAAAAATCTAGGGCCCTAATGTCCGTGAGCGATTGTGCCATGATTGACTGTCAACTGTTCACTCTGATTCTGGTGCTTGTAAGGAGTGGATCTCCAGATCGAGGGCGAAGCATTTTTGAAGGTGCCGCGTTGTCCACAGATGTGATTTTGATTGTATGAAGTCACTAAGTTCAGGCTCTACATAAGGTGCAAGTTTCTAATTTTTCACCGTTTCCTTCACGATGTTTTTGATGTTGCGAGGTCTTTTGGATAGCTACCCGAAGCGGACGGATTTGTGGGCCGTTTACTTTGCTGCTTGGCACCATTCTGACCTGTATCATTGTATCACTAGGCGGAAAGCCGGACCTTTGTGTGTCGAATTACATTGAGGCGTTTGATGCTATGTTTCGGCATTCGGTTTGAAGCACCTTGCAGCTTCGGGGTACATGGGTTAACATGCCTAGCCGCCTACTCGCTGTAGCCTTCAGGATGCTCATATCAAAGCCTTCACTCCGCCTCGAGTAGCAGAACCAGAATTTCATGAGATCCGGCCGCTGTTCCAGCGCTGCACTGCGATGGCGTCACGAAGACGCAAGAATTGCACATGAGAAAGCTGTCTTTTTGCAACACAATATAACTCTAAATATATATATATATATTATATGGACTATACATGTAACATGTAACATGTTTGTTGAAGTGATATTTGGATTGCCTTTTTCTGAGCGGGCGACTTAACGACTTCTGTGTGCTGTGGATTATGTGGATCGCAGAGGCTTAAAGCCACGAAGATGCGCTTCTTCTTCAAGCGATGGCTGGACTTTGAGACGAAATGGGGAGACGAACTAAGTTTGAGAACTCAGATTTGACGCTAAGACAGCTAAGACTCGACTCATCTATATGTTTTTTACTATTTTTCCATTCTTTCATGGATAATTCGAGAAGTCAGTATTCTTTCGAAATCCAGGACATGGGCAGATTCAATTGAACGCGCACAGTTCCGCCTTCTTTCGAGCATGTCTAGGATCAAGTATGGGTAGCTTTTGTGAAACCAAATGCCAGGACAGCGAAAACTTTTTTCAGACCACGCTGAGAAGCCAAAGCCACATGAATCTGGAGAGAATTAATGCAGAACATGTTGTAATGCTTTACAAATTGACAAAGACAATAAATAAAAACAGTGAAAAATTGGAGGAGAAAAAATTGTAAATTGAGGTGAAAGTATATAATTCTGAAATTCTGATGTGGCACAGATTAGCGGAGCATAGTTGCCATGAGTGCGCCTAGCCGAAAACTTGGATCTTATGAGGTCGGTTTGTCCTTTTTACTTCTCCGTTTTGCAGAGGAGGCTGAAATCGATGAGCCGCTTATGGGTTGGTTGCTACAAGAAGTGAATGCAATAAGTACGCGCGGTCTTTTCACTTTGAGGCAAGAGATGTGCAGGAACGAAGATGGGGCAGAGATTTGGGAAATCTTGATGTCTGGACTCAGGTCGATCGATTCACCTGATGCTTTATTCGATCTGTTTCGTTCCTTGGAGTCCATGATTTGCAGGGAATTAGTTTCGACATCACTGATGCATTCAAGCGGTGCCTTTGGACAACTTGCTCGAAGACTGATTCTGTCCTTCAAGCAGGCATCATTTGAAGCCATCGTGAAGCTCTATGACTCAATTCAAAGTGTTGTAATGGACTTTGACGACATGGAGAACAATCTCGACGAAACCAACGAGAGCATGTGCAGCATGGGCGTTGATGATTTGAAGTCTTTGCAGTCGGCTGTACCCGCATCCAGGTCCAGATCTTTGCCGGAGATTCCACTGTCCGTGGGTCGTTTGCCTTTTGCAGTGATCAATGCAACAGTGCAGATGTCCAAGATGCGACTGCCATCCAGTCACATGGCTTTCCTGCAATATGTCACCAGTGCTCAACATCGTTTTGTCGATTCTGCCGAGTCATCCTTGAGGTCCTTCTATGACGGGAAAAAGCTGGAACGCGATAAACGTGACAGCCTGCCAGTGCAAAATGTGCAGAATGTGCAAAATGCCCTTTTGACACTTGCGACTCTGAATCTAGAGATGCGACACGTGGATGATGCCTTCCAGGCGTTAGAGGATAGTATTAGGGCGGCCCAAGAAACTTCAGATGCGAGTTGCCTATGTGCCTGTCTTTATTTGCTGAGCATTCTCTTACAGTCAGGGTCGCAGTCGTCTCCCAGTATGGCATCCATGTCATCCAGCATGATGCAGAGATGTCTTGAACGCTCTGAAGCACTAGGTTTGCCATTGCTTCAATGTCTTTGTTGCATGGGCATCGCCCGAAGTCTCACCGTACAGCCTGAAACAAGGCAAACGAAGAGAGCGAGCGGATCAACAGAGCTCGGGGTTGGGTCCCAAACCGGAGCCACCGGAACGCTTCAAACGATTCAAGCAGTTCCGTCTGTGTCTGGGATGCCAACTGCAGCTACAAGTTCCTTTGGGGCACGCATGTGGGGTGCAAATGGAGGCAATCGACAAGGCTCTGGGCTTCTCACGGCATTGTCACATGGGCCCACTGCAGGAGCAGCTGGACGTGAGGCATTT
The DNA here is from genome assembly GCA_000507305.1 of Breviolum minutum Mf 1.05b.01. Classification (NCBI taxonomy): domain Eukaryota; class Dinophyceae; order Suessiales; family Symbiodiniaceae; genus Breviolum; species Breviolum minutum. Next base: position 39,251 of record DF239855.1, read on the forward strand.
GCTCATGCTACCATGGCATCTTTGTTGTCCACGGCAGGTTCTCTTCAGGAGACGCGGCCAAAGGTGCTGCTATGCCAAGCTGCCATCTCTGCATCCTTCGGGTTGCATTCATCTGCAAGGTCCACATATAAGATTCTACTAGACACCTACCGAGACAGTCTGACTTCAGAAGAGCATGCGCTAGCACTTTGCCAAAAACTCTCTCCAGATGAATCTTGCCTTGAAACGCTACAGAAATTAAAGCAAGAGTTGCCACATGCTGGACATGTCTGGGTTTGTTCAATCATGCCCAAGCTTTGTCGAGAGATGATGAGCGGCAGCGGCGCAAGCAACGCAAGCAACGCAACTGCCGTAGATCTGGAGGCTCTCGTTCTTCAAAGCGCTGGAGCCTTGCGTGCCGTACCACAGTCGTTGGCCTCGGATGCACTTCTCGGCTGGCGCATAGCAACGAATGAAACTCGACTTTATCAAGGACAACTGCAAGCAGCTATGGCAGCTTGCCAATCTTATCAATGCAACAATCTGCATCCACCATCTCCAGAGTTGTGCAAGTATCTCTTGAATTGTTGTGCCATCCACTTGAAAGCCCAAAATCCAGCAGCTGCTTTGGAACCTTGCATGCGTTGCATTTCAATTGCAACCAAAGAAAGTTTATTAGACATCAAAGCAGAAGCACAATTGATGCTTGCACGTTTGAAGTTGGAACAGCAAGACTTCCAAGTTTTGGAGGCTGAAATGCATCTTGATCATCTTGGCTCTGCCAAACTTCGTGGTGAGTTGCATCTGATGCAAGCAGAAGCTTTCCTCGAACTGTTAGCTCGCTCCTCTACTGTAGCTCGCTCCGATCAAACAGAGAGCCAGAAATTGCTGGAATCCATCATTGAAAAATTGAAACTTGCCGTGAGCAATTTTCAAGCAGCAAATGTGTCGTCCCAGGAGTTCTATGGTCACAGCCATTATTTGTTGGCACGATGCTTTCATCAGATGGGGGATGTGAATGCAAGAGATCACCATGCTCGTGAGTTCCGGCTTTCTCGTCAGGTGAGCCGCCCTGAAGGCAGCACTGAAAATATCCCATGCCCTAGCTTGCCATAGCCACTAAGCACATTCAGCACATTCAGCACTGGGGCAAGCATGGTCCATTCTTACGTCCTTACATCACCATGCCGACACTTTGCAGGGTCGAAAAAGTCAAAAGTTTTGAGCGCAATCAGCCGTTTCTAGCTTCTAAGTCTACCGTGCTATGAAACTAGACTGCCAGACCAGATAGCCATGGTATGGGAACATTATGAGACATTATAGGACCTTTTTGTTTAAACGATATGCCGCATATGCCACTTGCGATGACTTCTTTTGATTGAGTGTATGGTGCGCAAGGTCAGGAAGAAGTCCGCACAAAGGCCAGGGAGTTTGTGGAAAGCCAAGGCTGATTTCTGAAACTGTTTCACCTGATAGTCTCATAGCAGTTGGACTGCGGAATTTGATCGCAGTCTGCAAACCTGCGCAGTGTCGACATTCCGGAAGTGTTTTGCAAAAAAAAGTGCGCGGCAATGAGAGTCGCCTGACCAGATCCTTGTGTCTCCCCATCTCTGATTTTGTCCTGTGCATTTGCAGCATTTGTTTAGAGCCGCACCCATGAGGAACATTTGCCTATCAGTTCGATGGGTCAAGAAAAGTGTAATCACTCGAGCTGTAAAGCAGAGAGTTACCAGCCGAGGCAGCAAGGCAGATCTTATCCCATATCAAACTTTAAAGATTTGATAACATCTTAGTAACATCTTTATACATCTTTTAATTTTCACTGCTTTTTCAGAATCTTTCTCCTTTTGCTTCCGAAATGCAATGATTTTTGGAGTGAGGCAGCCTTGAAAGTTGAGGCGCCCACTTAAATCATGGCGAGCAAGCGGCTTGCTGCGACGAAAGCGGAGCTTGAAGAAGTGAAGCTTGGTCAGCTTGGTCATTGAAAATACATTGAAAAGACATGGAACCTGCGGCAAGAGGTCTAGTAAGATGTCGTAAGGGCGATTTGAAATCTTCGCTTCCACCGGAACGGCGCAGTTTCAGGACTGCAGCATTGCAGCAGCACAGTTCTTATCTTGGAATATCCGCAAGTGACCTTAGCACCTATGTAGCGCAACTCCGAGAGAAAGAACAGCTGCTCTCGCAGATTGCACAACTTCAGGCAACTCGGCCACAAAGACGAAACACGCGAAACGTGAAAAAATGATGAATGGTGAAATTTTACTTTCGGCCAGTGCTCTTATGATTTCCATTGTTACGATCTTTGAGGTGAAACATTTGAAGCCTGCAAGACCGGCACCACCAGGACCTGCAGCAACCTTCGACCGCTGCAGCTTACCCAATGTGCTGGGAACTCAAATTTCACCGACTCAACGAGAATCGGCGTTAGAATATGTGTGCGCTGCCACTGTCGATCTCAGTCTTTCAAATTGTATTTTTTTTCTTGCCGTGTTGTGGTGCTTCACAAACTGGCAAGGGTGCAACACATGTTGGACTACGAAGCCGTAGCCAGCGAGTGCACCAAAGCTTTACGTGCCTTAGCCTCTTTGGCATACAATGATGTGAACGAAGTGGTCCTGAGCTCAGGCTAAGCAACGGAAACGGAAGACCCGAGAAAAGCAGATCCACATTTCACCCTTTGGGTCTTTCCAGAATGACGTTTTGATTTTCATGCAAATGCATTCAGAAATTTTCTCTTCTTTTCTTCAATCTTCAATGAGGCAGCTCACGGTAGTGGCATGGCGCAGCTTTTACGTTTAGTGCAGCTTCACTCAGACGACAACGTCCAGTTGTGGGCCATGAAATGTCTCACGCACTTGGCCTTTTCACCGGACGTCGCCCGCCGCGAGTTGGCCAACCATGACGTTCTGGACGTTTTGATGGCGGCTCGCTTTGCAAACTCGGCAGAGGTGCGCAAGTATGCTAATGAAGCGACAGCTCGAATCATCACGGCTGAAAGTTCTGGAAAGCGTCCATCGGGTGCGCTGCTACATATCTTCCGAGCCGAAGCAAAACGGGGAATGCAAAGTGTGCAAAGCCCAACAAATTTGCAGCACATTCTGAGTGACTTGGAAGAGTTCGATGTAAATATTTTGGTCGAACGCTTCATTGAAGCCGCTCCGGCTGGTGAGACATGTGAGATTGACGAAGCAGTGGGCTGGCTATCCTTGTTGGTGAATCTCCTTGGTCAGATCCCCTTGGTTTGCCCTGCAGCGGTGACCATCACGACTTCTTTAATGGATGCCTTCCCAGGAAGTTCTCCCATCCAAAAACAAGGAGTTGCAGCAATGAGTGCCTTAGCAGTGCCTTGGCGGTTGGACTAGCAGTGACTAGCATATGCTAGCATGCAACATCATGCATTTCATAGCATTTCATTTTGTCATTGACAAAATTGACATCCAAAGTTGGGAAAAGAGCGATGCTTTTAGAACTCTTTTCCATGCATTAAATATTAAAATCTCTGAAAATTGCAATTTTGTTCTCCTTCACTAACTTCTTCACAGATCATTTTCAGCTTCCTTCCCAAGGCTTCGGGCCCTGGTGGTCCTTTGCAGCTGGCGGAAGGGAAAGGCGTGAAGCGCGTGGAGGCAGCTCTTGGGGCACCTGCCGAGGCTGGGGCCAGTTGACGGAGGGGTGGGGTGGGTGGGGTCGGAGCTGCTGAAGCAATCGCAGCAATGCGCAGTTAGCTGAAAGTCTGAAGCAAAGCCTCGTTTTTTCTTCAAGGTTTTTTCTCTATGAAAGGTTTTGAACAGATTTTATTTTTCTTTCAAAAGGCATCCGGATTGACAAAATTGACACGGAAGGATTTCTTTGCGAAGTTTTTCTGTCCAACCTGACGTAAAGGATGCAGAGCTGCCGGCCAGCTGCATCAACTTTCTTGTGGCATGGCCTGGATGTGGTATGATGTTTTTGTATGTGTTTGTATGTGTTGGACAATGTTGAAATGTGATGAATGTGTTGGGTAGTCTTGGAGCGGTTACCTGGTTACCTCGCACAACTGAGGTGTCGGTGCTGGATTGGCCCTTCGAAATACAAAAGCTGTCCCTTGCTGAATGCACTGAGAAGACTGAGAACTCACATCGGAAAGGTTTTTTTTCAAAGGTTTTTTTCGGGTAAAAAAAGTCTTTGAAGCCGCTGAGGTGTGATGTGGACTATTTGCGAGTAGTCTCCCTCACGAAGGAAGCCATGCAAAGACATTTGGATGTGGTCAGCTTTCAGGTGCACCCAACTGTTTATGCCAAATCTACCTTGCTGCCACTCCACGTCAGGTGGCTGCTTTGCAAGGATTGGCCAAGCTTCCCGGCGTATGCACTTTGAACTTGAAACTAAACATGAATTACCAAGAATTACAAATTACAATATATATATATATATATTTAAATATACAGACTATAGACATACCAATGACAGAACAATCTGACCTGCCGAAAGTGAAGGACACCGCTTGGCATAGAAGCTCTGCTTGCGTCACCTAGGATTGTGGAAGTTCTCTCTGTTGCGAGCGACATGAAAGCGGGTGGAGCTGAAGGATTGATTAAAACAGCTCCTTGGGCAGATACCAGGGATACAATGATCAAGTTGTAACTTGCAAATTCCTGATCATGTTGGCCCTTGAAAAGGTACATGAACGATCCATGTTACTTTGAATGTTTGCTGACCTTACTAAGGTGTTGGCCCACCATAAGGATCAGAAGCAAGTTTGGACATGGGGCCGTCGAACGCTCAACTATATGAGATAGTTATGCAAGGTAAAATTGGCCTCGATTGGGTTTGTTGTCAACATATTCTGCTCCCTTTAGTCAAGGTGCTGCTTGAACTTTAAAGGATAAACTCGGATAAAAGGGAGCTTGTGATCGTTTTGGCGTCCCGTCTTCGGCATTTTGCTGGACAATATGGGGCTAGATCGCCACTGGACCTTGCGTGAGAAGTAAACGTTGGACCGTTGGACAAGAAAACATGTGCGCATGGGCCTTTGCATCTGAAACTTGCGAGTGGACTTTGGTATTTTTGCATTGCCTGGATTGATTTTGTCTTTTTTTTTGCAGTTAACAGGTGACTCCTGGATAGATGCACAGCAACTATCATGCACCAAATCACATGACAAGCCCGTTTTTATCATGAAATATCATGAAATATCGCCCACAGTCGCCCACAGTCGTCCACTGGTTCTCAGCGCCATGTTTGCACTGAGCCCACTGAAGAGGTCGGATACCGAAGTGACACCGAAATGACTTCGAAACTTGAAATTATTGAAATGACATTGAAGATTGACAAGTGATATGACAAATTGAAACTGTTTTTAAATGGGCGAGGTGTGGAACTGGCCTGCGCGGTTTGCAGTTTCCTGTGGCCAGTGTGGCCGTGGCCCACTTCCGCCACTTCAGCATCAAACTAAGATCCTTCCAAATGACATCGTGAAATGACAAAGTGAAATGACATCGTGAAAGCGCATCTGACTCATGGACTGTAAGGTGGAAGTGGATCTGGTCCTGATGCCCTGCAAGCCTTGAGCATGGAAACTCAGGGTTAAAATTGATTCTGCGGTCTCCAAGGCCATGCTGTAGTGACTTTGTGGGAAAGTGTAATGATGCACTGTGCTGAGCCGCTGAGCATGGTTCGAAGAAGATAAAAGCTTTACATGTCTTCCCGGGTGCTCAGCACTCCTTGTTGTGAGGCCATGCTGAGGATGTGCGAATACAGGCAGCAAAGCAGCGGTATATGCAGCAGTGGCAAGCCTGCTTCCCAAGCTTCTGACAACTGAGATTCAGCATGATTACATGACGATGAGTACGACACTAAGGGGAGTGGAAACATCATTGCAGAGCGCAACCATCACTACAACAGAAGCCAGAGCCTGGAATGACACATCCATGTCACTTCATTGCCATCTCCATCCAACATTGGCACGTTTACGTATGTAAAGCATATCTTCCGACAGCCCGGATGCGGTTCCTGTAGGCTTGAATGGGCTGGAAGGGCCAAATGCCCTCGGGGTCCACCTTAGCTATGCTGCTCGAACCAAGTACGCGACTAAATTCAAGAGTCAGATTTTTCGTGAATTTCGTGAAGTTTGATGGGTGTGGCACTGCTTTTTTTTGAACATGATGTTTGCTGTTTGCAATGTTTTGCACAACACAAAAAAACTTTCATAGAATTGCTCAGATTTCAAGGTTCCGCCGAGGAACTCACGGCAAGCTTTGGCCTCAATTCTTTTGAGAAAAGCCTACAAAATCCTCGTGGTTTCGAATTTAAAATCAAACTGGACGATTCTTTCTGAAAAGCTCCTTTTTGTGTTTTTTATTTTTCAAAGAGCCGAGTTTTTGAAAGGTGGGGACTGTCTCGACGTTCAATTGGTCGTTTTGCACCCAGTTTCGTTTTGCTCAATTCACTTTGCTTCGTTTCTGCTTGGGAGCCTCACACCAAGGTTTCCGTGACATACGCAATAATGTGACAAGCCCATGATGTTTGATTCCCAACTCCGTAGATGTAGTGGGAAGTGGGGAGACATCTTGAGACCGCGCAAGCTGAAAAGATGCAGAGATGTTCAAAAAGCTAAGAAAAGATGTAAGCTCCTTGAAGATGGAACGGATTTGCAAAGCAAGTCATCAAGCCATTTTGCGAGGCCGAGGGTGGCTCAAAGATGTGTTTATGAAGACTTGGCAACTTAGGAAGGCCTTGGATGCACATTTAGAAAGAGACAGCCGGTCAGACAGGTCATGCAGAGCAAAGTCAAGCTTCAAAAACGTCCACGCAACCCACACTCCTACACCGCTACGCACCACCTGTGCCTGATTATGCCTGGTGTTTCGTCCAGAATTTGTCAGTTCCTACGTCATGAATAGTCAACTTGCCTGCAGCCACTCACAAGAATGGAAAGCATTTGTCACACTATGATGGCATAGTTGGCATGCCTTGAGCTTGGAATGCCCCTGGCTTCAGTGAGGACGATCTTGAACATATTTAGTCTGTGTGTCAATTTCATGTGATTCAGGTGCTTTAATATGTCATGTGATAATTCTGCGGTTGGAAGCGTCCAGGAATGCGGCCAACTGGGTTTGCCGGATTTGGCATCAGGCTGGATGTGCGTTTCAATCATCAGTGTGTGTGTGTGTGTGTGTGTGTGTGTGTGTCGTGGCTGGATTCTTGGCGACATTTGAGCAAGCTACAGGGATGCCATAGCGCCTCCAAGTGCTCCTGAAAGGCTGGGGACGAGAGTGTGGGATGACATGTAGCAAGGTGAACTGGCACGCAAATTCTTCAGAACTCCAAAAAGTTCAACTTTTCCGATCTTCACTTTTCTCGCAGTCTCGGGTGGATCCATCCGTAGGGTGTTTTCCCTGTCAGGCAGAAGGATGATGCCAAGGTGATTCGCCTCCTGGCGGCAAACGTGTTTTCCATGCGCAACTTGTGACCACTCAGCACTTGTCAGCACTTGTCACATGACGTGCATGACGTGCCACTATGTGCCACTGGGTTTCACAGGTTACCAGCTGGGACTTCACTTTCTGGGCCTTTCTGGCCCTAAGTGCGAGTCCAGGAAATGGAAGCAAAACGTGGACTTTGGACATGTGAGACATGACTCCATGTAACATCATGTAACTGCAGGTCCGGGTGGCTGGAAAGCGCCCCACAGTATGAGTTCATTATCCAGGATGGGACACAAACGTAAAAAACGGATCAAAAGAAAGGTTGTTAGCTTGTTGCGATTTGATAAAACCGATCTACTCGGTTTTCGTACTTTCTAAGAAGTGGGACTGTGCTGAGTGCCAACTGGTTGAACACCAGCATTTGTGCTAAGGGAAAGTTTTTGCAACTTTTACGGTGACGCCAAAATACTACTTAACAATGGTCTTCTGCACCTTGAATACATTGTGGTTTGAAGTCCGTTGTGTATGAAGAAAAGGGAAGAATCGATGTATGGATATTGGGTGCCAAATTTTTATTTTCAGAGTTACTGAGTTCCTATTCAGAAATGCTAAATGCATATTGCATGCAAGAGGTGTCACACTTTGATAAACCACCAGAAGTCAATATTAGTCGCAATCTACCCAAGACAAATGAGTAGAAGAAAGACCGGAGCGGGCCACTTACTGCACCTCATTCAAGCGGTCATCGCGCACCACAGCGGTACAAATCAAACACACCCTAAACATCCCTTGGAAATACTGTAATGTGCTGAGTAATATGGGCAATTATGGGCATGTTTCAAAAACACGCTCAGTGGAGCCAGGCTGGTGAAGTGGCAAAGCGCTTAAAGCCTCGACTTCCTGCTCCTCCCATGGCTGGCACTTGGACTCAGATTCTCAGATTGACATGTGTCTCACAACGTGCTGTGCCAATTTGCCAATCGTACTTTGTGCTTTACAACTCCTCTACTTCACTTCGTGAAGTTGCGGGTTGCGGCAGGTCCTTTGACAGAAGAGGAACTGAAAGCCATGCTTCCAGGCCAGCACAAATTCGAGTTCAATTTTTTGGTGAATGTGAGGAGTTTTTTTTGTTTCTTTTGTTTCACTTTCAGAATTTGCCGCAGTTGCTTCGCAACCTTTCCTTCGCGTGGAAGAGCGCACAGCTGTTCGGCTTCCAGAGTTGGCACCTCAGCGATTTCAGTGCAGAAACGAATCGTCGAATCGTTTTTCAACGACGTTTTTTCGATCGCTTTTGAACGACGTGAAACGAGAGGCCTGTGGACTATTTCTGCATTGACATTTGGGAGGAGATCGTGGAGATTGCCAAAAGCCCTCCAATGAATGTCTGACTTGACAGGAGCGAGCAAACCTCCTCAGCACTCCAAGCAGAAAGCTTCTGGGCCAATGTCTCTTGACGGCATTTGTGCATCTTGCCAAGGCTTTTTTTGCTTGAGATTGGGTCTTCAGTTCTTTGTTTATTCAGGCTATGTCCCTTTGGAGCAGCGATTCAACAAAAGGTGCAGCCAGTGAGACATCTCGTGACATAATCTCACATCCCAAGGGGTCTGGTTTTACGCTGAACCCCTCAAAAAATCAGGCTTTTGAGGCCTAGGACCACACAAACACATATCATATATATATATACATATCATATATATATATACACACACACATATATATATACATATATATATACATTTATACACCTTTTTATACATATATACACATATATACACATATATACATATTCATCTATGTTTGTGTACCATCTATAGATCGCAGAGTGTCGTGGTCGTCATCATCATTATTTTCTTCTTCCTCTTCCTGCTCAATTTCTTGTCCTCAAGGAAACTGCTGGACTGCAACCTGTGCCGTAAGACCAACTGCATTCACCCTTCCTTTTTGTCCAGCTTTCTTGCAGGCCTTGTGCGTGGTCAATCATCAACAAAGACACAAAATCGGAAGTGGGCCTGATGATTTGCAGGTGCCATGACAATCCAGATTCAACTAGTCTTCTCTGATGGAGAGCTGGATGGAAACCTTTGTCGTGTCACTTTCGCAGGTTTTTTCTGGGCACAACTCCAGCCCCAGTTCGAAGCCTGCATGTGGTAAGCGGTGCCACGAGGCCACAAATCAAAATCAGCAAATGAACCTGGAAGATTCGGGCTAAACTGGCTAAACGACCTTGGAAGAATTTCCAAACAAACCTTTCGTCCACAAATTCTGGATATGGATCACGTCAGGGCCAATGAACTGCGCTTGGTTTGGGATCCTCCAACAAGCGATGGTGATTTGCCTTTGCGTCCTTGGCCTAGCATGAGGAACAGGAGGAACAGGTTAAGACTTGGAAGCAATGAAGCCAAAGCCCATGTGGTCACGTGATGTCACGTGGCCAATGCTTGCAATCTTTTCGAGGTGGCTACCGGATTGAGGTCTGCTCTCAATGTTGGGTTTTTGTTCATTTGCTGATGTTAAACCGATCGAAGCCTGCAAATCAGCAGGCCCGCGAGCCACAGTATGGTGGACGTATTTCTGCAGGCGGCATGCCAGGCTACTTGGATGAGCCGAGGAGTGGGTTCAGATGTTGAGATGAGCAAAATCGAACTTTTTTTCTCTTGAAGTATCAGAATGTTTTATAGATGGTATTGTTCGTGGTTGACATTCAAAGGTTCGAGTAGAATAGTCACCAAATTCTGACAATTTTTGTTGGGTAGGACTGCAAGTGCCCCAGCATCAAGCGAACCCAGCGTCACCTTAAAGAACCTCTCTGGCAATACCGCGTTGTTCTCAGCCTTTTGAAAGCAAGAAATCATTTGAAATTCATTTAAAATCATAGCAACCTAATCAATTTTATCAATTTGCATGACCTGAGGTTTACATCATCCGGGTTTGGGCCGTGAACGAGGCTTGGAGCAAAAGTCCTGATACACCGCGGGACCACGCAAGCTTTCTCAGGCCGGTGCTGGACCTGCTGCAGAGGCATGAGCATTCAAGACAATTCATGACATACATTTTTACTGCACACTAAGTCATACTGATTGTATAAATTATTGAATTTATATATCCACAATAAATCCTGAGATTCTAACTCCGTGCTTACCATGTTTTCAATGGTGGTGTGCTGTTGGTCAGAGGAACTCATGCAGGTCATGGGACAAACAGGTGCCGTTTCCCCCGGCCTTTGTGGTACAGCACGCGCTGCCACAGAAGGTGAGGAGCAGGCTGGAAGTATCGGAGAGTTTTCAGATGGTTTGGGTGGTTTCAAAAGTTTCGTGGATTTCGTTGTCACTTGTCACCATGTTCTGACGTGAGGCCTTGGTGTTGGAGTGGGAGCCACCCAATGACAATGGTGGCGCGGATTTGGTAGCGTACAGGCGGGTGATGTGAAAGACAATGAAACAACCACAATATATCAACAATTGCGACATTTGATGACATTTGTAGCATTTGCTTTTTGCTTTGCTTTATTTTGGTTTTGGCTCCTTCCAATTTCTGCATCTAGAAAGATGCCACCCAGGGTTTGGCTGCGACCAGTCTTCCAGGAGAATCTTTGCGAGTTTTGCAGGGACGAGCTACAAGTTGCTGGAGTTGTCACGTTTGGCAACTCGTCATTGCCCTGACAATGTCACAAGTCATGGCTGGTTTCCATGTCAGCGAATCCGCAGGATGGACTGGGCGGGTTCTTCCCAGCGAGCAATTACATCGACCTCGGCTTGTTTGAGCATGCTGGTGATGCCACTGCCACACAGAGGGCACCTGTAAAGTGGGAAGCTAAGCAATAACAGCATCCTTATTTTCCTAGCAATGACAGCATCCTTACGTTCCTGACGGCAGATTTTGTGCCAAGGTTGGATCAGTTACCATCCTGCTCCGGCTGTTTATGCAGCGTCTCTGCGATAAACTCTGCAGGGCTCACAGGTCAATCCTCAGAGGTAGGACATCCACGACCTGACTCAAGCGTTGAGTGCTTCTTGCCTTTGGCTTGTCGAACAGGCGCCGGTGGTTTGGGCTCATGATCCGGAACGCGAAAAGGAGATCTTCGAATTGGGTCCGGTCCTTTAGTTCAAAGTTGCCAATTGATTCAATTGATTCTCTTCTTTCGAAGTGTGATCACCCAGTGTTCATTTCCAGGCTCTTCACCAAGATCTGGTTTGTCTGGACCCTCCAGAGAAGAGCGGAAGGAGCGCTTGAAGCTTGTGAGTTGTGAGACATGTCAGTTGCAGATGTCACAGGAAGCTGGAAATCTTGGGAAAGGTATCTCAGCCCTTGCCTTGAAAGTTTTCTGGAAATTGTGAAATTGTTGTCAAAGGTCTGAGTGTGCTGGTTCCGTGGTTCCGTGTGGTTCGCAAGGCCTCCACGTTTTTGGGGTCGAGTCCTGATAGCACTCACTTGACAGTGCCACGGCTCGCTCGAGGATCTCAAGGTTGGACACTTGGATGGCGTCGTTTCGGATTTTCTGTTAACATTTGTAAAATCATTGCATCTCTTGCAATTTCAATGAATTTAATATATTTAATCTTGCAAGTTTGCTGTTCAGTTTTTGTTTTCCTTTGGCAGGACCACGGGAGACCGCTAAAGTCAGTCCCGTTCGAAAGGGCATGTTTTGCGATTGTTTCGTCAGCACACGTCGGCATGTTGAATGTTTTGGATCAGACGCCAGGCACAAAGTCCACCGTTCCAAGAGCCGGTCACCAAATTGTCGGCAGAACCTTCATCATCTGAAGGCGCTCGGCGCTCGTGCAAATCCGAAGATCTCGCACATTCCTGATCTTTCATGCTTTGTTTTGCAGGGCCTCCAAGTACTTCAGAGAGGTGAAGTGCTAAGATGAAAAGCATTTCTTGCCTTTTCCTACTGCGCTTTGTGGATCGGCTTCAGGTTCAACAAAGTGACTCAAGCTTCGAACGCCGAGCTCGATCCAGTCAGGTCGATGCGTTTTCACTGAGTTCAGAGAGAATTGATTTCAAAAATGAAAGCTAAGCAACTCCCATGGGAATGGCAGGCACCGTCCGACATGGGAAGTCTCACGGCGTGGTTCCCTCTCAGCCCGACCCAAAGCATTCGATTGAAGAAAAAGATTGGAATACTTTTAATCAAAGGAAGTTTGGTTGGGAAACTTCCGAGTTACGGAGCTACGGAAAAGCAACAGAAAGAAAGAGCCACAAAAGGAAAACATTTAGTGATGTTGGAGTGTCACTTTTGTGGCACGCGCGATGTTTGGTGACATGACACGCGAACTACTATGTCAAAGGCAGCATGCCACAGAATGTTTGTTGAAATCTTGGAGGTGGTGAAGTGTGCCAAACGCTGAAACACGATACGGTCGCGCCAAAAACGACAACCGTTCAATTTCATACGGGAGAAATGCCATGAAATAGTCTAGCATATGCTCAATGCAATGTAGCAGCGTGGAAGCCAATAGCATCAAGTCTTGTTTTGCATAGGGCCGGAAAAAGCATCACCAGTAGTAAACCGGGCAGGTGTTTATGTATGTTGTGAGAGGGCAGGTATCAATAAACTACACTTGCTTGCTCGCCATGAACGCAGAACACAAGACCTTGGGCCCCTCCACCACCCGCCGAAATTCCCTTTGTTTTCCAAGTAAAATGCGCCTCCGGTTCAGTGTGATTGCAACTTTAAACGCCATGCGGCGAACCACTCACGGCTTCCTTTTCTTTTTGCAAGAAAACAGGGGCGGGGAAAGAAAACTTTCCTTGGAACCCCCGGATTGCTCCGGGTTCATCGGACTGCAAATTTCAGAGTGGACCGGCGGACTCCCGGATTCCATGACAACATGCCTCGCATCAGGGCCCCCAAAGAAAGTAATTGCCAAGTGCAACATTATGATTGTGCATGAAACCTGGCCAACAAACATGCAGTTACGATGATTTGCAGCACAAAACCTGGCAGCAACAGTTTTTTTCTTTTCATTCATGTGGCCATCGTTTTCTCTTTCTGTATTGCCTTTGTGAAGCCTGCTTTGTTGTTGAATCTTGCATTCAATTTCTGAATAAGTCGGGACTCCAAGAGGGCGCCAACTTGCTGAAGTTTGAGGGAGCGAAAAGAACAGTTTCTGGGTAATGATCCACGGGATGACGGTAGTTTTTCGCATTGTGTCCTCAGAACGGTCTCGTTAAACTTTGTTCGCGGCTTTCGCAGCTGTTAAGTTGTTTGCTGAGCCTTCTGCCACCACCCCACCAGGTTCAGATAGGAAGAAGCGTTTTCTAGTTTTAGGGGAAAGTGCAAAACGCTTCTCACCATTTGCACCCAAAAACATATGGGAAAACACTTCTTCCGAACTACGAACTCTTCAACAGAGGGCCATCATCCAAGTGTTGATATTGAAGTGCTGCCACCCTTGCTGCCAACCCCAGTGTTCCACCAAAATTGATACAATAGACAATAGTGTCAGCCACTGAAATAAGTGGGTTCTACTCATTTGAGCGACACAATACAAGCGTTCCAAGTATCTTCATTTCTTTTTTCTTTTAATTCAAAGTTTTCACCAGTTTTTTTTTCAAATTTGGTGATTTTTCGAAACAGAGGTTTCGAAAATCAGCAAAAGAAGCAGTTTTACCTTTGTTTCATGTGTTTTCGTGGTGAAATTTGCTTGAAAATGGTGGTTTTTCAAAAACCTGGTGAAACCTGGTGAGTTTTCAAATATCACCAGGTTTTCACCAAGTTTTGAAAAATCACCAGGTTTTCACATTGAATATCACCAAGTGTTTTAAAACTTTGGTGAAATTTTGGTGATTTTTTTTTAAAGTACACCTCTGGTATGCGTGCATTTTATTTGTGGAAAATTTTGAAACATGCGTTTTGGACAGTCGGATATATTTGCAAAAGGCTTGCTGGGTTCTGGAACTAAAACTGCTTGGTGAAAACGCTTCTTCGGCTCTGAGCCTAACACCTGAGCAACTTAACATTTGCAACGTGTGCACTTTTCGCAGCGCTCGCAAGTTTCGCGGCGTGCAGCGTTCCTAGCGGACCGGCTATCAGACGTCAAGAAGTTCCCACAAACTGTCAAGAAACAAGACTTGGATGAAAAAGGAAGGAAAACCATTAGAGATGAAGACAGGAATTGTGTACGGCGATGTTAGGCTATGTGACTCACACTTGTTTCACGGATGTAACTCTTGTAAGTCAAGACAATGCTTCACGGTGTATCTCTTTTTTTTCCCTAGCATAATGCAGCCCACGGTGCCGGACTACATATCAGCAGCAAACACTCTCGGTTCTTTCAGCTTATGGGGCAGCAATTTGGTTCCAGTATTCTCTTTCTTCAGCTAACGGAAGGAGTTGATGCATTTGTCTTGTGGTGTTATACCAGTACGGCATGGAGGGATGTGTCCAGTTTTTGAGGTCAGGGAGTGTGAAGTGTTGGAAAAAAGGATGAAGATTATCTCCGGGCGAAGGGACGTTGTTATTGGAATGACAACTTAGACGATACTGAGATTCTGCTAGGGCAATTTCTGGCCAGTGTGCTCTTGGGGCACCACGGCGACGCAGTATCTCACAACATGGCATGTGATCTCACCGTTTGGGAAAACAGGAAGTTGGCAAGTGCAAAGCTCACACAAGTCGTCGGATATTATATGATTTCACTGGTAGGTACCAACATGACAGAACACCTTACAGAGCGTCTTCGTCATCTTGAACAAGAAAACGCTCACCTACGAGCCACCCAGGCCCACCCAACAACCACCAGGTGAAGTTCAAGAATTTCCACAAGATGACGAAGTACCTGCAGAAGGAGCACCACTGGATGAACCAGGCACCTTGACACCCAGCCGCTTTCCCAGCAGTCAAGTCAATCTCCGCTCTCCATTGCAATCCAGCCTACTTCACAAACCAGCACTTCCGACCAAAGCAGCCACATTCATTCCCACTCCACCTGCCAAACCAGTCCAACAAGCCCAACGCCAACTTCAATTTGGCACCAATTCCACACCCCAGAACCCGACCAAACAAGTGGAGAACATGCGAGTTGGATCATCCTTCAAGGTGTTGGAAGAAGAAGGACCTAACAATCATCAGATTCAAGCAACCAATGCGTGGATGAAGACCATGAAACATGATGTTGCTACTCACAGCAAATTGGATGACCTTGCCAAGAAGCTTGATGAACAGATTGCTCAACTACCACTTGGCCAAACACCCAGCATCAACAGGTACCTCGTCGAATGGGGAATGGAACCCACCAAAGCTTCCAAGTACAAACCTCGCGAAGCCATCAAACTCTTGGGCATTTTGCACGAAATTCGCCAATGACTATGTGACCATTGCAACCATGCTCCGCAGCAGCACGTTCCCGGAGAACGTTAGACATTTGCTCCATCATCTCTGCTGCTGGTTGTCCCTGGGCAGGGTGCCGGTTTTCCAACAAACTGATGCTTTCTTCTTCCAAAGGTTTGTCCACCTCGAGCATTTCGTAACCACTCTGAGTTTGTTGCGACCAATCAGACGTGCACTTAATTCGAACAGTTTAGATCACATTTTTGGCCTAGGGGTAGACCCGTGGATCAGTTTTGACCAATTTCATTCTTCCGGCCAGATTTACTCCCGCTTGACCGAGACCAACCAGGGTGGTGGTACATTGGATCCACCATCCACTCAACGGGAACAGTCCCATATTTGAAAGTACAGTCAATTAGAACGTGACATCGATGCTTTTTATGAACCTGCACTTAGAATATGGCATGCCAAGCAAAATTTCTATCAGTACTGCATGGCTCCTCTTCGACAAGTTGATGACCAACGAGAACTACGTGCATATGAACTGGAATTGATCAAACTTTTCAAACCCAAATTGAACCATCCACACTGCAATCCAATCTTGAAACGTCTTCGCATCCAGGTACAACAATACAGTCTTCCATCGTCCTCCATGGGATTTGTTGGCAATACCGTGATCCAGAAGTACTACAACCCCAAGTTGCCAACTGATCAGTGCAATCTCACCGTTCTTTGGTCAAGACCTGCCGATCTCTACAATCTACTGTACAGACTCGGTAGCAATACCAGAGACAAATTCGAGGTGGCTAGACTGCTACGCTCTGACATGACCTCTCTGGCCCTTTTGTACTTGATGTACCGATACTGTGGACAGCTTGATGAACCACACCGCACTCAAGCCACATCTTTGGTGAGCAAAGCCATTGAATTCCGAGGCGGACACCAACCTCCAGCCAACGTTCCGATGCAACTTTACTCATTGAGTATTGAACACAAAGAACAACATAGACAATGGCTTCGAGAATTCATTCAGGAACATTCCGCACTGTTTCCTTGGTTTCATGTACCTACTACAGCCGTCGTCTACATCAAGAACCCGACCTGGAAACCATCGTTTTCTACGAGACTGGGAACCAGATGTACCTCCAACATGTCAATGCGGCGGAAAAGGATTTTTCGAAAACAGACACCAAGCAGGCCGAGGATATTTGAACATCAAGCTTTCGGACATACCCAAAATGGTCATCTTTTTACTGAAACATTCTTACCTCACGGTGGGCAACCATGTTTTCAGACAGATACAAGGAGCATCCATGGGCAGTCAGTTCGCACCGGCACTTTGTGGACTAGATGAAAACTTTCAATCGACTCTTGCACAATCGCACTATGATGCACTTCCCAGATTGGCGAATGCACCAACCATGGGACATCTTCACCAGACTTGACTTCTACAATCTTCCATTTTACTGGAGGAAGTTGATGACTCTGAAATTCTCGGATGTCATATTTCCACTGAACAGAGAAGCATCACCATTCGACAACCGCTTGATCTGGCGACGTTACGAAGTGCATGGATACAGCCAAGACTCAGACACTGCCATACTTTCAGCTTTCAGAGCCAGATCCTTTTTGATCATTCGCTACACTTTTCCTGTTACTCTGATCATTCCTCAACTTGAAGATCTACTGGCCATTGCTGCATGCAAACACATCAGAAGACGTACATTGAGGCCCACACTTCGAACTATTTTGAAGATCTTGAAACGTCGACTACTTCCGAACTTGCAGCAATACCACAAGTATCGACGAAAACTTCTACAACCGTTCAATGATTCAGATTCAAATTTCCGCGGCTCTTAGACCTTTAGATCATCCGGGACAGAACACGATGAAAAGAGCTGACCTTTCTTTGAGTATAGCTGGGGCCAAGCCAAGGACCCCATTGCGCTGTTGATTTGTTTGGTCCTGTTTCTTTTGTTTTTTCCAGTGATGATGACTCATGAATTCCGTTTTTTCTTCAGTTTCCGACGATTTCAAACCGTGCAGCCATGGAACCTCGACCGATTCATCAGCAGCTCCGACAACTCCATGATCGGATTGAACTTCTGCATGCCAATTGCAAACCCTGTCATCCAGAACATTGAGCAACTCCAGGACTCACAGTCTAGAAAATCGACTGAATCAGCTCGAACAAGATCAAGCTTCACCAGAACTTATATTATTGCCTCAGAGATCTTTGATGACATATCCCGTCAACTGGGCATTTTTGATCAACAATTTCAGACCTTAGAGAACAAAATGAAAGACTTTTTGGACAATTTGGGCAAAAAAGTAAAAAACTGCAACAGCAAGGTCGACACGTACCAGAATGACTACTATGAATGGGCAGAACAAGTGGAAAGAAGTAAATCTACAGGTGTTTCGCACTCTGCCTACTACACTTGCAACACACGAGACTCAGATACAACAGGTGATGGAGACATTGCAGGAACACGGCCTCCAACCAATTCCGAACAAAGAACCATCCAAACTAGAACTAATAGTCCATTTTCCAAAGTGGCGACCACGTTCACCACCAGCAAAAAGACCAAGACGTTCTTCTCCTCGACTACACCAAAGCGGCGCTGCTGATGAATAGACAAGAGATTTCGAAAGTTGTTGAAAAATCGGCAGCGAGCTTCCAACCGAGTGTTTTTAGTGACGAGCAGTAACATCAGATGTTTCTCTTTCTTTCGTAGTTGTCCGCAGCCATTTCACACCATGATCCGAATTCCGTTCGACAGAGACAGAATCTCCCATGGTCACCTATAGTACATCCGCTTGAGTTGGCTCACCTTGTCTACTATTGGGACAGCAGGAAGATCATAGAACAAGATCAACACACAGCGCTGGCAGAAGTCTCCGACCTTCTTCGACGATTGTCTCCCATTGTAGCAGTTAACTGGTCGGAAACACTCAACCGAACCATCCTTACCAACACATGGTTCCACACATCACAACCATTCTTGAAGAACTTCGAGAAGAACTTGACTACAGAATGGTGGCTACAACACAGACCTTTGCACCAATACCCACACCATTCATCCCCTACGATGCGTGTGGCCGAATGCGAGGACTTCATGACTGTTATCCTACTCCCATCCTTCGACGACGTGTTTTTCCACGCAGTCACAGTGCTCCTCCAACCATTCAACCAGAGGCCCATGTCTCCACGGTGAACTTTCGCTCACCATCTTCAAGCAGCCCTTCCACCTACCAACGGTCTTGGAGTTTCTAAGCTCTCGAGTTTGTTCCTAGACGTCAAAAAACGAGTACCTTGAGTCTGCCGATGTTCGAAGTGGCTAGGGCTAAGCCAAGAACACTGTGGTTGGTATGTGAATGTTGAAAGGTTGTTTTTGATAGCTCCGGCTAAGCTCAGGACCCCTTCCGAATGTTCCGGAGGTGGATTTGCTGCTCTTCTCAGGATAGCTGGGGCTAAGGTAAGGACCCTTTCCGAATGTTCTGAAATTGGATGCGTTGTTGTTTTTTCAAGATAGCTAGTGAAAACGATACAACGTTTTCGTCCGTCTCACTTCCCTTCGCAACCTCGATCCCCCGACATGGTGGCTTCTTTCTTGTATACATCCAGCAGATAGAAGGACGTACATGGCCAATGTACAACAACTACTGGAACAACAAGAATCCTTCCAATTGTGGTGTCAACATCCACTGGCTAGTTTGACACATTGCCTTCAACTCTTGGACGACTTGGAATACAACCCAGCAGCTAGACCTGTGGGAAACATCCCCAAGGACATTATGCATTCAGCAACACAGAAGGATTCCTTTGGATCAATCAAATTTCCAAGCTCCGCAGGGACATTGAACATATGATACAGATGCTGCGACGCCATCGATTTGTACATCATCGAGCTGATTATCAACTCCAACTACCGAGAATATGCCACCAAGAGTTCCAACATGAGCTCAGCACTCCACAGATGATCTGCCACGAACCACCACCAAGAACCCGAAGAGCTACCTATGTGAGAACAGCCACGCCGTACGACACCCTGATGTGGCAACGTGGTCTTCTTCCACAATTTTGACCCCGCTTCGGACAGTGATTGAGCACTAAAACAAAGAGTTGCACGGAAGTCCAGTTGATTATAGTCTCATATTTCCCCACAATCTCCGACATTCGCATGTACAGACAGTCATCTCTCCGCAGCCATTTCCCGTCGATCCGATACTCCGACATGCGTCCTGCTCCCCACGCCCGCGCTTTCACCCTCGGCATTTCAGCTGATCCCAGCCTACCTCGATGAAAAACCCACCTACGACCTGAAAGATATTCATTTTTACACGGCAGGCAATGATTTTATTAGACCATTTGAATGGAAACTTCGATCTTACACCAGTCACCTACCAGAACATACATCTTTGGGCATTCCCACCAACGAACTAACAAAGGAGGTGGCCTACCTGATGAACCACATCGCGCAAATGCGCGTGTCCTCCCAAGACTTTTTGCCCAAGAGGGCCATGAATCATGACACGCAACCAGTTTGGCTTATCAATATACTTTTGGAGGAAGTCAAACAACGTCCACCTTTCATACCATCCTTGCCTCGCCGACACAGTTTCAACTGAGTGGCCGATGATTGTCAAAAAAAGTGTGAGCTTTGACAAAAAATTTTATGCTTGAATTTGCGTATGGCGTAAGGCTAAGCCTAGAACCCTTTTGCCGACATGATACAAGAACAGTTTTGGGTTTTAGCGTCTTTCTAGGTAGTTTCGGTTTTTTTATGTCATCATGCCGTTTCTCGCGAACGCGAATGAGATCCTTGCAGTACGCTCAACTACTCCCTCAAGAAGTTGACCTATGCATACTGGTGAATCTGAATCTGAAGTCATTTTTGGCTCACAAGAGGCAATTGCAATTGATCAATGTCGATCCGGAGTTGTTAGCGTATCCAGTTTTACAGATCAAACAACCTCGCGACCGTGGAAAACAGTTCACGTCTTACCGCTGCAGCGGCTGGGGCTAAGCCCAGAACCCCTTTGTGAGTGTTCTTGTTTTGTTTTGTCACGAAAGCTGCTGCAGCAGCTGGAGTTCTATCTGCTTTGGCAGTAGTGTAGGGGTGGTGGTTTTGACGTTACCGGGGGGAAGGAAAAATGTGTTGAAAATCAATTCTTAGGTGTACGGGCCTCGGGGTTTGAATTCCGGGCTACCACCACCACCACCACCACCACCACCGTGAGTTACCGCCGAAACAAGGACGCGCCAACTTTAACGTTCAGTTGAATCATACATTCGGCAGGGCTGCCTTAACATTCCTATCGCAAGGGTTGACTTCCGACGACTTATGACCACTACCAGCACCACCACCACCACTACCGTCAGTTACAACCGAGGGAAGACGCACCAACTTTCCGTGGAATCATACACTCGGCAGGACAGCCTTCACATTCCTCTCGCAAGGGTTGACCCCCCGACGACTCATGACCACTACCAGCACTACCACCACCGTCACCACCACCACAAACACTTGGAAGCGAAGCTTTCGTTCATCCTCCTTCAAATTTGGTTGCATTATTAATCCCTAATTGCTTTTCCACTTCGAACCCGATACTATTTCACCGTTATTCGAATTATGGCGACCTACGGCAACACCAATGAATGCAAGCTTCTTTTCCGTGGAATTAGGTAAACACCTTTGTGGTAGCTCGATTTGTATGGCGTGTTGGGTTTTTTAACGGTTTTATTATATATTATTGGTTTTGTAATTATTATTATTCTAATTATTTATTTGGTATATATATATTTTTTAATTTTATTTTGAAATTGCTAAGGAATTGGACCATTTCAAATATTTTCTTTTATTAATATTTTTTATGATTAATTTTATTTTTTTTGGGATTATAAAATTTAAAATTTAATTTTTTTACGAATAAATTTTAATTTAATAATTTTAAATTATTTTGTATAATATTAATTATAAATAATAATTTGATTTATTTAAAAAAAAAATAAATTTGTAAATAGTTTTTGGCAACTCGAAAACGGAAGTTTTAGAAAAGAATAAAAAATAGCAGGAATTGATATTTAGAATTTGAATAAGGTGATAAATTAGTAATATAGTTAAAGTTTTTTTTGCTAAAAACAAATTTTTTGGTGTTTTACTATGGAATATATTTTGAATTGATTTTATTGAGTTATTGTGGGGTGACATTTTGTGACAGGGTTGTTTGTTGGATGAGCGAAGGTGGTTGGTTGCGGTGTGGGATGTTATATTATATTGTGTTTTTTGATGTGATGATTATGCGATTTTTTTTTTTATTATATTATGTAATGAATTAATAATTTAATAATTTTTATTATATAATAAAATCTAATATTATGAGCCTCATATATCACCACAGGTAAGATTATGAAATTTAAGGTCTGCCGGTATTATTTTAAATATTTGAATTATATTATATATATAAATTCGTTTTAGGTTAGATAGTAAAAGGTGTTACGATTTTATTTTCTTGAATGATGCACCTGTTACGATTTTTTTTGCGAAATTTCAATACGTATGCCGAAAAAGTTTTAAAATATTATACCCAATAAAAGGCTGATCAGAAAAGAATTCGAGCATTTAAATGTCAGCCCCGATACGCAAATCTAGTTCCAACGGGGCAGGCTGGATGTTGTGCTGCTGTTCATTGGACATGATGCTTTTACACTTATCAATTATCCTGATTGCTATTAAAAAGAAATATTATTGGAGTCATTGGATATAATGGAAAAAAACTGCAAATGAGCTGTGGACGTAGGACCATAATTAGGTACAGGGCGTTCGATCATTAGACAGGAATGTCCGCGGGTGAATGATATAATGGCAGGTACAAAGTACCACCACGTATTGCACCATGACTGCAATGTTCTACTCCACTGTTTCTCTGCCCGCAACAACAAGGTTCAAATTAATAGGAAAAAATACTGTTCAAGTATTTCTCCGAATTAGCGGGTAAAATGCCAATTATTCAAGAAACTTTTCCAAATAGTAGGCCAGTTCTACAACGTACTACCTTGAACACTTCATACTTCTCCAGAACTAGCAACGTACTTCTCTTTACCCCAAATAAATAATTGCATTAATTTCAAAAAAAAATCCTTTGTCGGAGAAATTTCAATGAATATTTTTGGCATAGGGTTCTCTTGTTTTTTTGGGGTGTGTGTACAAGACTTGCAAAGAAGAATTGGAGAAGCGAGTAGTACAGCAAAGTATTGGCTTTGTTCCAACAGTACCCCAGTAGGATTGGCGTGGCAACACAGAGAGGAGTTGTTTTTCTACAGACTAATACAGATTTTTTTCTATTTGTACACTTCTTTATTACATGAAAACATGGTATATTTTTTATACTTCAGTGTAACTTTGGCATCCTTTTTTTATGCAAAAAAAAGGTAGTCTTGGGACTCTGTTTTTTCAATAACTGACGTTTTTTTTTGTCTTGTGTTTAGAGAGACAGCATGCTTCCATGTCTTGCTCCTCGAGTAGCATTTTTGCACATGATTTCCCCACGCCCTTTGCACATTTGCTTGCATGTCTTGACTCATATCAAAAATCACCATGCGTCTTTGCTATGGTCGTGCGGCAGTGTTTTTCAATAAACAGCAGTGATGATAGAGCACACTAGTCAAAAGACACAGACGTCATGCGGGCTTTTTGCTGAAATTTCTGACTCTTATCCAGCATCGGAATGCTATCGAACGCAGACAGGACTTGTTCCAAGGGCCCCACAGAATGAACAGCATTCAGGCATGCGAAACCACATGGAACTCATATCAGTTATGTTTCAGAACTCATTCTTGGTTTCTCCGCATCTATGGTCAAAGCTCACCTGGAACAACACACCGCACTTGCTGATGCTCCGTTTCCCGAGGCCAGGCTAAGGCGACGTCTTTTTTTTTTCGCGAACGAATCACAAAAATGAATTTTGATCATTCAAGAATGGAGGCAGCATTAAAGGTACCTTTATGAAGTGAAGAGATTTCGCACTCCGAAAAAATCATTGTTCGGATACACTTGACAAAACCAGGTATTGAGTAAGTGAAGATGCCTTGGTGGTCTGGGCTCCAGCATATCAATTGGGGCAAACCTTTTCTTGTTTCGGCCAGTTGCCAGCAAACCCGACAGGTGCTTGTCATTGGTGCTTGGCAGCTTCTTGAAGCTGAGAAGTGAAGGAATGTTGAACTGGCGGATTTCAGACTATCTGTTCACCATGGGTCTACGATTGTTTTCTTTCACAAGAATGCTGAAAGAAGTGCATTTCAACTAAGATAAGTGAATTTTTTGATTGCGGCAAGCACGGTAAAATTTGACAGCAACTGCATGGCTTCAGTATGCGCACCAGTGGACAGCCTTGCCCAGACAGGGCTCCGCAGTGTTGAAGGGTTGGCCAGAAAGCTCCCTTTGATGGAACTTTCGATTCCCCCTTGGTGATAATAAAATCTTGGGGAACAACTGTTTAACATTCTACTCTGCGTCGATTTTGACAAAGGAATAAAAATTAAGCAGGACGCATGAATAAAAAGATTTCGTACCTGACAGCGATGTGCCTACAAACAGGAGATAAGGAAACCGCACACAGAAGTCAGAAAGAAAACGAAAAAACAAATGCAAGCGCTTCCTTTGTCTGAAATGCTTGCCTAAACATTCACAAATCTCGTTGCAGCTTGTCCCAGTACCGCATATGGATGCGGAAACGTATTAATGGTGTTTTTTCACAAGGACATCATTGATTGAAATGACAAGGAAGAGAAAGAAGACGAAAAAAGTTATGAAATGTGAAATCAATCACGCTACAACCAGATGGTCTCACAAACTTTCCCATGCGCCCAAGAAAAGAAATCACTTCCTTTCAATCTTTCACAACGCATTGCTTCCCTTTGCGGATGTAGTTGCAACATATCGGGTGTTGCCAGAGCACCATGGACCAGCAACATGATTGCTGCAAATGTCAAAAACGTTGCGTTTTCCCGGCCCCCAAGAACTTTTTTCTACACGCTCAACATCTTGATTGAGTTTTTATTGCAGCGTGTGGGTTTTTTTTCGCAGGCTATATTCACATGCCGTTACTATTTCGCCACCTATACTAGACCCTATTCTACATTCATTGCTCACCTCCCCCTATTCTAGATTCATTACTGACCTTACATAGATGGTGAACGAACAGACTGCAAGATTCAATCCTCATTTGTTTTTTGATCCAACTGATGATTGTGAAATTCTTGATAGGGGAAAAAGGACTTCTTGATCTGCAGTGGGTAACTGGGCACAGAACCAAATGGACCGAAGGAAAAAAGTATGCCTACCAATATACGATTAAATCGGATATTCAGGCAACACGCCACGAACATGGCAAATTAGATGTTAGCTCAATTGACTTTCGCAGATCATGATTGTCAAAATTATCGTGATGAAATTCATCAGCGACAAGTGAGCCAGCATTCTGACACAACATATGTCTTGCAAAACGACGTAAAAGAGCTTTGGCATTGTCAGCTTTATAAGATATTTTAATTTTACCTTTTTAAAAAAATAATTGTAAAATAGAAAATTTCTGGACAAAAAACCATAAATATGAGGCCTCTACCGTACTGGACCCCACTAGACAGTGTTGCAACTTTACTACTAGGCTTTATTTTAATAATCCCTGAT
The DNA here is from genome assembly GCA_000507305.1 of Breviolum minutum Mf 1.05b.01. Classification (NCBI taxonomy): domain Eukaryota; class Dinophyceae; order Suessiales; family Symbiodiniaceae; genus Breviolum; species Breviolum minutum. Next base: position 64,603 of record DF239855.1, read on the forward strand.
TTCCTTTATTGGGATTTTTTAATTTTGATTTTATTTTGCTAGATTTTATTCGACGGATTTTTTTAGCATCCAATATTTGATCGATTTTTTTTGGGGGAAAAAAAACATTATTATTGAAAAAAAAAAATAATATATATTTAAGATCAATATATTAGTTCTTACTTTAAACAATTTAATTATATTAAAACCTACTTTATTTCAAAAGAAAAATAATTTTACCAGAAATAAACTAGAATTTATTCATAGTTTATCTTTACTAATTTTCAATGAACATGCCATTATATTTTATTATATTTTTTTATAGAGTTTTGTTTTTTTTTGTTTTGTGGTGGAAAGGAAATTATTGTCCGCTTCCGCGACGTAGCAAAAAAAAAAAGGCCAAAAATAAAAGCAAATGAAGGCCCACAAGGCCAAAATGAAAAAAAAATGTAGTGGCACTGTGGTCGCGGAAGCAAGAACTACGAAAACAAGGTCGCGGAAGCTTCGTTTGTCTTAGGCTTGGACTTTGTCAGGGCATCCGCGGGGAGTCGGTTGTTTGGGTATGTCTTTCTTCTGGGTGCTTCCGTACAGCTTCGGCGCGGCTTCCGCGAAACACCGAAATAAAACTGGCAAGTAAACCCACACAACATAAAATATGTGTGATATAGGCATAATTTATATAAAAATCAAATTACAATATAGGATATGGAAACTGAGTTATATCAACATATTCAAATTCATTTTATATCTGCTATATTTTACCAATATATCTTTCGGCAAATAACATCCTTCCGCAAAGCTTCCGCAGCCTAAATCCTGTATTTTTTTTAATAAATAATTACCATCGCTTATTACTCCACAAAAATACAAAAAAAAACAAAACTCATATGTAAAATATATTATTTTTTTTTATTTTTCATTATTTAATTTTACTTTATTATACTTTATTTTTCAAAAAAATTATTTCAAAATTATAAATTTTATTATAATAAAAAAAAATATATATAAATTTTTAAATAAAATTTCCTTTAATTACTATTTATAATTTTTTCATTATATTAATAAAAAGCTAAATTCTTATTTAAAATTAATTTTATCCAAAATCAAAAATATTTAAATTAAAAAAAATAAATATATTAATATTTTTTTAAAAATCCTTTTTATAAAATAAATATCTAAAAATAATTATTTTTTTTAAGAATTTCCATTCTATTTTTAATACCGCAATCCTAAAAAAATCAAAATAAAGAAAAATATAAATTATATCTTTAAAAAACATATATATTAATATAAATATATATAAATATTCAAAATATTATATTATAAATAAATTAAATATATAGATATATTGTGTTTTCAAGTTTTTGATGGAAAGGCCAGCGCCAACCTTCGTCCACCACGATCATTACCTCCTGGTGTCAACAAGCTTGATGGGAATCAGCTGTTTGCTTCATGCAATCCCTTGTGGACATCCCTGCCCTCTTTGATCCTCTGTAATTTTTCAGCTTATTTTTGGTCTGCAAAGTTTTGTTGCAAAAAATAATCGAAGGGATTTAGTCCTCGCAAACATCTGCAACACATTTTCAGAGGCGACCAACCAGGAAGTGACGCAAAATACAAATGAAGAATGGTCAGAAACACGAAACACAGGAGGTATTGCACAAATGAATCATGTCAGAACAGGGCCTTCCACTGTGAAATCTCAAGCGACATCAATGTAAAAGCCAGAATCCTGTCAGGTTTCTTGCAAACCACAAGCATCATGAGCGGGTATGGCTCTTAAAACAAGGTCCATGTTCCAATATTTGCCTCGATGTGAGTTGCGATTGCTCCAAATGTCGTCTCTTCCTGACCTGCAGCAAAAAGGCTTGGGAGGGAAAAATGTACAGGATGTGCAGATTTGTTGTCAATTCTCTGATGTCTACAGGCAGTCGTGAAAAAGCTTTATAGAACCAATGAAGTGGAAAACAGCTCATGGACAAGTTCTGTCCGGGCCAACAATCTGATCATTTCTCCGCAGAGTTTGAAGTTAAAAGAGAAAAGTTGCTTGTAAACTGAGGTGACTACCAATGATACACAAGCGATACCGCCTTAACAAGCATAGTTATTTTTGAGTGAACACTTGACACAAAGGGAGATGAAAGGTCTTCAAGGCATGACTCACTGCACCTCACTACCTTACGTCACAAATTTTTAAGGCCACCCACCCTGGCTTGGTGCATGTCAAATCCAAGTTGGCAATGAATTTTTTCGCCTCAGGGACAACAAAAACTGAGGCGACTTTCCACTGAGGTTGAGTCGATTCTTTCCACCTCAAATGCATTGATGACGCTCAAAGGAGTGGACTCAACCTCGCAAATCCAGCTTTGCACCAATGTCCCATGAAACCTTCACAAAGTCTTTGGCTCAAAGCTGTGTTTGATCCTGCCTGAATTGGAGAACCCATCTGAGGATCCACGAGATCCATGAAACTGGATTCGTTCGTCCCATTAGTCTCGTTGACCTCCTGCAAAAACCGTTGCGAACAAAAATCCAAATCTTCACAGTGACCTGAGCAAATTCCACGCCAAACTCACCGCTCCTCCTGCATAAAGCGACACTGACTCGGGGCTGGTGGCACTTGACAATTCCGTGCGAGGTAGCATTGGGACAAGAAGCTGCAACCTGCCAAGCAATCGGATCTGCTTCCCTAGAGCAACGTCTTAAACACCATAAAACATGGACATCTACACAGTCGATACATATAGAATCATACAGTCATATCAAGTCTCCTGCGAATATCGATGCAATTGTCAACATCAGGTGACCCCTTCCAGCCTCCCCTTTGGCAAAGAAGTGTCAAGGAAGAATTGCCGGCAGCCACAATGTTGGGTTGCACAGCTGTCACAGGGCTCACAAAGACTGAAAGACCTCCAGGATTGAACTTGCGTTCACAACACTCTAAATGTGTTTATGAATCACCAGGGAGAACCTTTGCTTTCAACACAAAATATTAGACTAACAACTAATAATTACATCATGATGTTTCTAGTCTCTTGTCTTGCAAAAAAGGTGAGGAAAGTCTCATCGACCTGTATCTCCTGCCAAGTGTTGTCGTTCTGAGCCGTCCAAGTCCATGCAGAACCTCCGAGGCCCAGCTGTCGCAAAAACACGTCGATTTTTGCAAAAACTCCTCACTTTTCCTCGCCCTCACCTGTATCGTAGTCCTCCCTGCAAGGATTCTGTCGAGACTCTCAATGTCCAATTCCCGTCCAAGGTGAAAACATTGGACCTGACATCAAAACATATCAAAACAAGTCAAAGAATATAAAGGAAGTGACAAACATGGACAAACCATCCTTTTCAGGTAGCTTCTGACTTCGCTATCTTTCCATTGTCGCAAATCGATTGAAGCGTTGAAGTCTCGTCTGCACCTGGTGTATCTGTCTCCAGTGAAGTTTGTATCCGCCTTTCAAGGAACAATTTCCACCCGTTTGAACACATTTCAAGGAACGCCTGTGGATAGTTTCCATTCTTGCTTTGATGAAATTGTCACCTAACGCAGGCACCTCACCGGAAGACCTAGGCAAGCAAGAAAATGGGAGATATAGATTTAGGAACTTAGACAAACATGGCCATGTAAATCTGATTTTGCACGCACCCAAGCTGCTAGCTGAGGATCGGAGTCCTCACGTTGAAATGCAAAGATCTCCAAGTCGAAATGGGGGCAAAGAAAAATGCAAAAATCATGTGGTAACAATATTTCTTACTTTTGCCGAGTCCTCCGTAACATTTTGCTTCAAAGGAAAGAGTGCGAGTGCTCCTTCGTAACAATCCTGCACATTTGCAAGGTCGCCTGGCTAAAAAGCCTCAGCCCATACTGCATACCTTTATTCTTGACAAGGCTTTCAACACCAACCTTCTGCTCTTGAGAGGTATCAGTGTATCAGCTTTCCATCGGTTCTTGTTACGATAGCACTACACTTCGAAAGACCGGAACTGCTGCTCGAATCCTCACTTTCAACAAAATTGGGCCCCATGGTTGGGTATCTGTGGTGGTGCATTGCTTTTCAAGGTCGGTTTCGTCACTCCGTCTTTGTGTCAACTCGTTTCCCAAGTTGTCGTTGTGTCAAGTTGTGTCCGCGTCCGGTCCAGTGCGAGGAAGCCCTCGGTGATTTGGGTGCATTCGGAGCAGTTGAAGCGAAGCTGCACATGCCCAGCTGACTTCATCAACTCAGCCTGTGTCTTTCACGGTGTCACTAGCCAACCGTTTTCAAAAAGGAAAGGACTTTCTGCTTTTTCAACAAGATTTTCAAAAATGGTGTCAAATTACATCTTCCATTTGTTTCCTCTGCTAAAGCATTTTGATGCATTTCCTTGGAAATGTTGAAGCAGTTTTGGCAGTGTTGGATACGGACGAAATTCACGACCCAGGCCTCTTTCACTGGGCTCAGATAGACCTCAGCTTGACAGGCTGCACAGGAGAGAGGCTCTGTTGCAGTGTTGCATGTGCGGAGAAAGTATCTGAGTGTTGCAGAAGCAGTAAAGCAGTACATTTTATCCACTGGATTGCGCTATGGATGTGACGTCACCCAACTTACATCAACATCATGGGATTTGATCTATTTGAGCTTGCCACTGTGTAAGTTCAATCCCATAAAGATGGACATATATACACAATACGAAAGTTTAGATTGATCATCCTTCTATCCTTCTCAATACTGCAACTCCCTACCAACTTTACCAACTTGTCATTTCAACGACTTTACAGACTCACAGACCTTCACCTGTATGCCCCAAGGGCCTTATGCATCGTGTCGCCCGTTGGCATCGCCAATGCAGAGCCATCAAGATCCATACAGAGACTGGCACAGCGGCACAGCGGCACAGCACATATCTGACATATCTCGATGGACTTGGATGAAGAATTTTCTGAGTCTCCGGAGTCAAACATGAATCAAATGACTCAAAAGCTGTGGCTAAATTTGTGAAACGAAGGTTGGTAGCCTGTAGTGATGCCCGGCTGCCAGTCCATCCGTCCGCAAATGGACGGAAAAGACATCAGTATTGCTACTCCAGGCCTCCCACAATGTCTGAAAATCTTGCCAAACATGCTGAGTTTCCTTTCGATTTTTGAGACAACGGCGTCTGAGTGCACCTCGGAGGAGTTGTCCGGAACGAGGAAGTTGCAGGCCGTCTGTTCGCCCAAGATCTGCAAACGGGGTCAAGCTGGGCAAAGGCGTACAATGTAACTAATGTGTCTGCTAGAGTCCTGATGAGAACGACACATCTGCAAATCAAGTAATGTTTTTAAAGCTTACTTTCAATCTTTTTTTACTAAATTATGATGCAGCACGAATTTCTGATCTCAATGAGTGCTTGATCGTATTGGCATGAAACGTACTGTGTTTTGTACTTTTTACTATCATGTGTACAAAGTGTATATACCATATAGTTACTCATATATATATATATATACATATATACATATATATATATATATATATGTATGTATAAATATATCTATACATATGCCTTGTATGTGTTTGCTGTTTGCATCTTTTTGCCTCAATGGTTCCGGCGTCCAAGTCATAGATGTCACATGTTTTGGCCAAGTAGACCTGTGACGCCTCAGAACCTCAGAGTTCAGATCTGAACATCACGGTGTCACAGCTGTCACAGCTGTCACTGTGAATCTCAACATATCTGAAGTGTATCACCTTGGTTGGCTCCTTGGCTCCTGGCAGCCTCCACTGCAAGAAAATGTAATGATCTCATCCAATCCCTGATGGGGCTTGAATCAATTGAAATATATTCAAATCTCATATCGTCTGATTTCAAGTTTTTCAAGGCACATTGGCACATTGCATGATCACATTCTGAATTTCACCTGTGGAACTCCATGCGTAAAGAGTTCCTCTATGGAGCTCAGGTAGATGCCTGAGCTAAGAAAGTCTTAAGTCTTTCCGAAGAAATGGATCTTTGGCAAACGAAGAAAATCCGATCTAATCCGATCTAATTCGATCTAATTCGCCTCGAGCATCGCCCACGGGCATTGGTCCGGTGCCATCTACATCCAAACCTGAGCTCTACCAAGAGAAAAAGAAATATTGGGATCTTACGGGATCTTGGCATTCACGGCATGACATAGATTTGGTCCTTCCGAAATTCTGTTTTGAATCTAAGATTTGGACAGAGTCTCATGTGATGTCCAGCTGGTGCTGACAAAGCCAGCTCCCAATGCTGGGCTGTGACCATAGCACTGCCACAGAAACAGCAAACACATCATGTCAACAACGTCAACAAAATCAACAAAGATTTGATTGTGTGTACACAGGTTCCCCTGTATGTTCCACTGCATGTTGCACTGCATGATGCACTACGTTGCTGGTAGACAAAGAAAACATGCAATGTCATGCCTTGAATTGGCAAGGAAAAGAATTTCTGGCCATGGCTTTGGATACCCGGTAATCGCCTCAAAGCAAGGTTGCATAGTTTTGCATATGGCTTTCTAGTGTTTTGACGCTTTGTTCAGCTTGGAAGTCTACGTTCCAAACGCTTTCACACCAAAGATTCTCTTGGCTTCAAAGCACTCAGCCCTTCACTTTTCTGCGCTCTCAAAAGAACTAGACACCGAATATCCCGACAGCAATGAAGGAAGTGCGTTCTCAACAGTACAAGAGTAGCATGTTCTTGAAAACTGTATGGAGATACTACATGCACGAACATTGTACATGATTTCGTATTAATAATGTGCAGAATTTGTAATTTCTAGAGTTGCGCACATCTGACATGGACAAAACCTATAAAGGGTTCCATGCACCAGGTGTCCTACGGAGCCTATCCCACTAGAACACATAAGTTAGAAGAAAACACTAAAGCACTGCAATTCTTCTGTGTAAGTTCGCCTGTCCAAAATTGTCTGTGCAAGTGCGCGTGTGTTAGACTCACAGCTTAAACAGAACCCTTCTGAGATCTTTCAGGAAAAAACATGAAAAACACTCGTTGAATTGTCTTGACGTTCTAAGACCTTGACAGACAAGTGAATCGCAGAAACTGCAACATCACAATCTGCTGCTACAAAGCCGGACCTTACGATCTAAACAAAGTGAACAGCTTGGCCAAGTTACCAAGTCGAGGTCGACTTAGTCTGCGACGTACTGGAACTGCAACCACCAGGCTCACATACTAGTCGTAGCACCTCTTAGGTGAAATGCCAAAGATTTATACACAGAATTTTTTGAAAACTTAAGCAAGCTTCGTGCCGTTTCCTGATTTTCTCGCCAAGCTGCATTGCCCCAGGAGGCTGCCATGTGTACCTGTAGCATCATCAGCAATCGACAGCTTGCTCAGTCGCACAGCTCACTTTCCTCCGCTTTGGCGCACTGGAGAGATGTAAATGATATATCCTGTCTCACCAGCCTCAATCTAAACTCCGGAAAAATCCTTTACATTCCTTTACAAACTGGGTCATGAGCAAACAAGGCAAACATGGCAAGTGACAAATTTGACAGCCTTCCAGATTGGAAATACTCCACTCAGGTGCTGCACGTGATGTTCCCCTCTGAGTGCTATGCTGGGAAGACGGTTCCGGGTCCATCTGCGTCCACGCAGATCCTCGTCCAAAAAAGAGAAATATAACAAAATACAAGTTCTAACGAGCTACTCCTTGTGCACAAAAACACTAAGAGGTGCGAAACCTTCCTGACTCTCAACTTAGATCCCTTTAGCCGTGGCGAAATTCCGAACAAGTTTTCTAAATCCCAAGGTCTTGCTGTCTTGCTGCGAACTAAGCAGCTGATAAGTATAACCTGTAGGCAAAGATGTTGTGCTCAAGTTCAAGCCAAAGCGTTCGTAGGCTAAACCTCGGTATCGACCATTGAGCACTCTGAAGTTTCTAAAACCCAACATCATATCTTCCTGAGCTAGGCAAATATGCTTGGAGTCTGGAGTGAAAGTTCTTTGACTCGGGATCCTACAATTCTGCTTCTATTCTTGGTTGTTTACAGTTGTTTAGACATCTTGCACGAGTCTTATGTGTGGCTATTGCCATCTATTTTGAGTGGACAATCGTACTGAAATGACAGATTGCGGAAAAGTAAAGCTGGCAAGTGCCCCTGAGAAGCAGGAAGATGCATGAAGCCCAAAATTGCAGCTGCATGAACTGCCACTGCATGCTTGGAATAAGAAATTAAGTGTCAAAAATTAAGAAGTTGTGAAGTTAAGATTCCAACCGTAGAAAGAAGGCAGTTTTTGCAGTTGCTGTGCTGGGCCAATCGGAGCGCACTCTCCAAGGAGAGAGAGGAAGCCCTGCGCAGGCGGAGAACGCCCTTTTCGTCACATCGGAAGAAACTCGAAATCGGAGACGTGACGCAATGACGCCCCCGGTGCGACCTCCGTCTGTGCACCGCAACCGCCGCCGCCAGGCAAGCACAACATGATCAACTCGAGAACTCCTCAGTTTGTGAAATAAACGAAACACAACTCCTTTTCAAAAAACTAATTCTTCTAACATCTTATGAATTAAATATATTTCTCTTTTATTTGTTCTGATTCACATTCAGCCTGGTCACGTGGTCACGTTTTGACTTTTTTCTAAGCTGAGACCCGAAACTTCCAGCCGCCACCGAGGCCAGGCGCCGACCGGACCTCTAAAGCTCGAAGAGATGTCGACATGAACGGTAACACGACTTTGACAAAAGTTCTCTTATGACAGGACTCAGATGAACCGATAACACAGGAATTTCCGAATTTCACATCACTGTATATGCTACAATGCTGCAGTGTTGGCTATCGAGAGCCCTGCGAAGTTTCAGCTTCCACATCTGCTTCATCAAAGCCTATGTCAGCAAGACTGTCAGAGTAACAACTTTCCGTCTTGGCAAGATCGGTTTTTCAGTTGTCAAGTCAAGCTGAGCAGTTCACTGATAGAAGCAATGGCCGAAAGATACATGGAGAGCCCAGAGTCTCCAGCCTTTTTTACTCTTGGCAGTTTTTACTACCAACAAAACTGCAACTGCACAACTGCATGAAATGCTTTAGTAACTTAGTACTTGAAGCTGCAAATTCAGCTTCTCACCCGATACTCTGTGCCAGGACCATCTAAATCCAAGCACACCCGGTATTGACCTGGAAAAAAAGATCGATTTAGATGATCATTATCATGGACAACTCATGAACAATCTGTCAAAAACATATCAAAACATATCAAAACTCACTGTCAAAAACCTGTCAAAAACCCACTGCCGTCAAAACAGCAAATCAATCATCGAGATTCGGAGTTTTTTGAGTCTCCCAACGACCACTCCCTAAGCCACGCGTGTCAAAGCTGACTGTGAAGCCTGTGTCCAAGCCTGGCGGCAAAATGATGCATGAAATGTTTTGTCGAAAAATGCACAGGTGATTTGACACAAGATAAAGGAATGTGAGGAACTGCAAATTGCGACGTGGGGCCCAGATGGGCCCAGGGGCCTGCATGCAGCTGTACTGCACTGGTGCTATTGGGCCTTTGCCGGAAAAGAATAACAAAAACGAACGAAAACGCCTTTGCTGTTTTGCCCAAGCTGCACTTTTTCAAAAAAATTCTCCGAGACTCCAGCGAAATTGCCACCGGCACAGCATGTGGAGACTCATCACATTCTATGGCTAGCTGTGCTGTCGTCAGACCACTGATGCAACCTGCGCGGCAACACTGCCACTGCTGTGAACATCTCGGAATGGTAAACATGTAAATGACACGGGACAAAATTCATGGAATAAACCGGAAAAACCCACAGAAACGGTGTTTTTTTCCACCTGTGCAAAGAACGGTGAGATTCGAGCTCTGACCTTTCACCAGCCTGAAACGTTGAAAAGTCATGTGGAGACTTTCGAAGCTTTTCGAAACTTTTGTGTTTGTTTTTTCGTGTTTTCGACTCTGTTCAGTTTTCAAGTCAAACAATGAAACTCGAACGACTTCCGTTCAAAGACAAGTGTGTGAAGTGTGTGCCTTGCTGGCCCCACGGATGAAGTTACTGGGCTAACCTGATTGAAGACAGTGAAGATAGCTTGACCAAAGACATCCAACAACCAAATTTGGAAATAAAGACAGACTCATGTTTTTCTCCAACAAAAATAGGGAAAACAACAAAAGTTTCTGCTTTTCGCGCTCTCGCCCGGGGCTCTGCACATAGACCTCAATGCCAGAGTCTCCGATCTCAAGCCTTGCACAGTCAAAATCATATTTTTGAAAATCTTCAACACTTGAGCTTCTTAAGGCTCCAAACCACAAATGATATTCTTTATCTTCCTTGTCTTCATACAAGGTTTACTTACTTTGTGCATCTGTCAACAGCCACATCTTCCTTCTCTCCTTCTCTCTCTCTTCTTTTCGTTCATACAGAATTGAAACTCCCAATTGACTCAGTACAAATCTGTGCGTTGTACATTTTCGCAGGTGAACTGTCTGCCTCGAACTCAAGCCATCCATGTCGGTACAAAGAGGCAAATGTGATCCTGGCACCAATGAACCTTGGAATGAGAACAGTTGGAAACAGTGAAAATGAAAACAGAGAACGTCTCATTTTTTTCTTGAAAAAATCGAACACACCAAGGCATTGGCAGGTGTCTAATCGAAGTACAAAATCCTGAGAAGGGGATCCAAGTTGCAGCAAATTCTGTTGTCATGTCGCGTACACTGCAAAAGAGGACACAAGTTTTCTGATTTTCCAGTGTACAAATTGTCGTTTTTGTCACGTCCTCCCCAAATGTTTCAAAAGAGGTTGCATCAGTCGCAGCTTCAGAACCACCAAGACCTAGAGCTGCAAGTGTTCAGGCAACTCTACAGGACATTGCTTTCAAGGCCATGTTGCGGAGACTTGAGCAGTTCAAGTTCAGTTCACAAATCGGGACCTACCGTGGGCCTGGTGGGCCTGGTGGGCCTGCTTCTGGAGAAAGAGAGAATGAGTGATTTAAGTGACTTTTATGTGACTTATGTATACTTTATGTATACTTTTTGTGACTTAGAATTGGATAGCAATACATCGCAATATCGAATATGATGATTAAGCCGTGACAAAGCATGTCTCGGCTCTCAGGCAACGACATGCATCGAACCTACAAGACTGACAGAAGTCTTTCTTTGAACATTTCAGTTAGCAACACAGAAACACATCAACACATCTGGTTTGAACATTTCCTAGAGGTGTTTCACTGTGCATAGATGTGGAATGTCACGTAAAATACGTAGAATGTCAGGACATTTTGACGTTTTTTGACGTTTGTCCATGGTGTGTTTGGTGTGACGTTTTTGTGACGTTTTTGGACGTTTTGAGCCTGGATGTGTTCCAGGATGTGTTCACAGCGTCCTTTTTTTTGACCAAACAATTTCCGTGTTGAGTCCTTTATTTTTCGAGAAACAAACATTTTCACAGTTTTGTTTCATTCATTTCAACCAAAACCATGCAGTCCTCCGGCTGCAGATTCCTGGAAGGACCTCAGATCCGATGCGAAAAAGTGGAGAGAGTCAAACATGAGATCATTCCAATCTGAGCTTCTGAGCTCTGGACATCTGTCGGCCAGGAAACCTTGTGCTGATGTGCAATCTTGTCGACAAGGCACCTGGAACCAAAACACAAAAACACAAAACGGCAAAACCGTTCAAATCAGTTCAAATCACTTCAATTCAATGTATTCATACTTATCAATGAAAAAAAAACATGGTCGCAAAGATGTTCGCATACGTTGGATTTCCAAGGAAGGTTCAAAGGTTCAAAGGTTCAAGGCCCCGTAAAAAGAGGGTATTGAGCAGACTGGAAAAATGATCTCATCTCGATTGAACAATTAAACACATCTCAGAAGGAGCCCCATTTTGATAATGCACATTTTGAGTTGCTAAGCAATCTTGATAATCAAGACATTCTGTTGCAGGCGACCTTCCTAAAAACAAAAAACTCCAAGCGTGCCTTCAACTGTGAACTGGGTGAAAGTGGCAGCGAGAAGTGGCCAGGAGAAGCAAACTTGGAAAAGTCAAAGGATACAAAAGGAGACGACATGATACGATTGCGAAATACATGGTAATGTGTATCCATGCATAGAGTTTGACATCAATGGCTTTTCTCAGCAATTGCAGGCAGTGAGGCAGTCGTAGAGTTTCATCCAGGGCTGGAACGGCTGATGCATAGACTTGAAACATCGATTTACCACTAGGCAAAGCAGGTGCTTCTTCACCTGAAAGTCAAGACAGAATCTACAAAAATGTCGATGCAACTGTGGATCACTGTGGATCGGTGGTATGTATCATGCTCAGTGGCATCATCAAACTCTGTTGCATGCAAAGTCACCATCCAAGTCAATACAAATATCGTAGTAGATTCCTGAAAGCAGACACAAACGCCCAACTTCTCACAAATATAGAAACATCATGCTGGCGTGCTGGACACCATATCACTTCGACTGTGTTTGTTTGGACTCAATGCTGGAAACCACTCAAATCACAGAATCAGAGCAGCGTGCAAAAGCAGCGCGTGACAAGCGTCACGGGTTTAACTAGTGACCCATGCCTGGTTCCAAATGCGTGGCATCCAACTGCGCTGTCCATTCGTATCCACCTCACGATATGCATCGTGAAGAAAAAATAGATTTGAAAGTTGGATCAAGCCTAAAGGTATGGCCTCCAGAGACTGACAAAGGAGCTGCAGGTGTCCTTGTGTGCAACGCATTCGATCTTCATGGACACAAAAACAGTGATTTCCACATACTTTCCACATACTTTCCATATGATTCCATCAGTGTCAACCAAAAACAATTTAAAAACAATCAACAATCTGCAACATGGCTGAACATTTATGAAGTATGCATACATATATGTATATATATATATATATTGACAAGTTGCAGCCTGTTGTAAACGCGCACTTTTTGTATGTTGAACTTGGAAAGGCTCAAGTTGTTCTAAGGCTCAAGGCCTTGATCACAATGTTGAGGTAAAGACCGGTTGAATTCTAACACGGCCCCTCAGTTTGGTACCCTGTTGTACCACACTGCCAAAAAAACAAAAGTGACTGTTGAATCTGCTGTACAGCAAGAATTGTCGACTAAAGAAGTTGTCTCAACGATCATGTTGAGTTTACTTCTGTTGAGCTAAAACCCTTGCTGATCCAACTGTTGAAGTGCAACTGCATAGGCTTGTAGTTTTACTTCTGTTGCAAACCGCAGAAGTGCTGACTTCAACCATAGCTGTTGTTCCACATGGGGTCAGCTTCCCCTTGTTGGTATCTCGCATGAGATCGGGACTGTTGAATGGCGGTTCAAAGGCCATCTCGTTGTCCAGCTGCGGGTTGATGCAGAACCAAATTGATTAGTGGCACAAGACTATCAAATGTTGGAATCCAAATCCACGTGTAGTTCTCCTTCTTGTTGACGTGATTTTGGTTCGCCTGGTGGTAAGCCAATTGTTGATGGCTATCCTTGATGGTCACATTGCCGGTCAGTTGAAACCAGTTGCCTTCTCTCAGGGAAAGGTTATGTTTGAAACCTTGGCTTTCCAGAGTTGTTGACATTCCTCCATTGTCAAACCAAGGAAAAGACGTGTTGAGCACTTGTTGTCATTCATCAGGTTGAGGTACTGGTGCAACTCCATGTTGAGTTTGGTTGGCACAATGTTTGGTTCGAACTGGACACCCAATGTTGTCTCACCATTGTTGAAGCTGAATGGCTCACTTGTTGCCGTGCTAAGCAATTCAGCATAGTTGACGGCCACGTTGTCTTCTGAGCAGTTTTCTTTCTTGCTTTCGCTTGTCGAATCTCGAAAACGTCTTCAGAAAAAATAGTCTCGTGTTGTCAACCCATGTTGACATGTCCACTGTTCATCTCACTCTTGTTGTCCAAAAAAATGTTGAACTCTGAATTCCAAAATTTTAAACACATGTTGACTTGCAGAAAAAGTAGTCATGTTGTCTAAGACAAACATGTTGTCACAAACGTCTTCAATCATGTTGGCCATCATGTTGAGGAGGTAAGTGAAGAAAACAAAGATATAGTGAAAGTAGACTGTGTTGATATACTCCATGTTGAAGTTTCAACCAGGTGCATGGCTCAAGGGATGTATGTCGTGGTGCGCGCACGTAGTGTGATGCTTGTTGTTGTTGTTGTTGTTGTTGTTGTTGTTGTTGTTGTTGTTGTTGTTGTTGTTGTTGTTGCTGTTGTTGTTGTTGTTGTTGTTGTTGTTGTTGTTGTTGTTGCTACGTTGACTGAAGTCAGGTGAAACTGTTATGTTTGTTGTGGCTGTGTTTAGTATGGTTGGGTGTTGATCCCAACCTCATTGAGATGCCGCGAGAGCGTCTCTGTTGCAACGTACTTGGTGAAGATGTCGGCCGGATTTGCCACCGTGTTGATCTTGAGGATGCGCACGACGTCGTTGAGCACCAATTGTTGGATAAAGAGATGTTTCAACTCGATGTGTTTTGCTTTCTTTGATGATCCAATCCGTGTTGCCATGCTGTTCCCACTTGAAGAGTCCGTGTAGATCCTGATGTTGACTTTCTTCTTGTTGAGTACTTCTGTCAAGAAACTTCGAATGTGTAGTGCTTCTGTTGCTCCTGTGTTGATGGCGTAGAGTTCTGCTTCTGCGCTGCTGAGTGCTATTGTTGATTGTGTGCGGCTGCCGAAGTGAATCGCTGCGCCCATGAACTTGATGACAAAGCCCGAAGTTGACTTCCGCGTTGTTGCACATCCTGCCCAGTCGCTGTCGACGTAGACATCGATTTCTGGAGTGATGTCCGATGTTTTGACCGTTGGTCTGATGTAGAACTTGTAGTGCTGTGTTCCTCTGATGTACCTCAGTACATGCTTCAGCTTCTGTTGATCTGCTGTTGTTGGCTCTGTTAAGGATCTTGCTAGCTCCTTTGTTGCGTAGCTGATGTCTGGTCTGGTGTAGGTCATCCACTGTAGTTTGCCGACTGCCCGTCGGTATGCTTTGTGTTCCTCTGTGTTGAGTGGCAGTTCAAGGTCTGTGTTGCTGACCTTTTTCCTGGTGCTGGTGCTGCCTTGCTGTTTGCCAAGCCTGCTTCTTGTAGTAGGTCTGTTGTGTACTTGTCCGATAGGCTGACTTCGTAGTAATCACCATTGTTGGTGATGTTTCTGCCGAGGAAACTGATGGTGTTGCCGACTGTGAGATCTCCTGTTGGTCGTAGAAGAAGGTGCTGCTGAATGTCGGTGAACAGTTTGTCCACGACTGTTGGTTCTCCGAGGAATAGGAGATCGTCTACATAGCAAAGTACGAATGCGTTGCCTGCTGTTGTTTTGAACACATTTGGTTCGCTTGCTAGTCTTTCCATGCCAAGTTGCTGCAGTGTTTCTGCTAAATGTTTCTGCCATGCGTGTGGGCTGCTGCGTAGACCGTAGATGGCTTTGTTGAGCTTCCATACTACTTGGTCTTCAGGGTTGTAGAACTCTGTTGGTGGAAACATAAACAGATCGTCTGTTGCTGCTTTGGCGTGTAGAAAGGCTGTTGAGATGTCTCCTGCTTTCACTTTCCAGTTGTTGACTAGTGACATTGTCAGCAATAGTCTAAGTACGCAGAAGATGGGTGTTGAAGCGTAGATGTCGTCGTTGTCTTTGACTTCTTCTGTGTATCCTTTTGCGACAATCCGTGCTCGGACTATGTCGCCCTTCTGTCGAAGGACCCATCTGGATTTGATAATCTTGTTGCGCTGTTCTGCTGTCAGTGTGTTGTAAGAGACTTCTGTGTAGACTTGTTGTGCTTTCATGGATCTGATCTCTTGTTTCATTCCTTCTGTTGTCTGTTCTTGGTCTAAACCTTCTGTGTTGGTGACCCATGGTTCTAGAAGGATCTTCTCTGTTTCTACTTCTTGTTGGTCTTCGTTGGAGACTGCCTTAACTTTGTCTCCACGTTTTGTTGTCACCGTGACTGCCGACACTCGAAGTCGGGTCTTGTCAGGTTCTTGTGTTGATTCTGGTCGCTGTGCTGCTGTCTGCTGCTGTGTTGTTTTCTGCTGTTTTGCTGAGCTACCTTCTGCAATGTCGTCTGCTACGTCCCGTTTTGCTGTTGTTGGGACCGGTAGTGGTGCTCTTCGGTGGTATGACGTTGGCGATGTTGCCATCGGAACGTCGGTGATTGCCGGCGTAGCCATGTGTTGGCTTGCCTTCGGAACTGCAAGTTCCGGTGCTTGCTGTGTCTGAGTCTCTGCTGTGGCTGTTGCTTGCTTGCTGCTGTCGGAGTGCTTCGTTGGTAGTACAACGAAACTCGTCGGTGTTCGTGTTGTCATCGGTGTAGAGTCGATGATGTCCATCATCTGTTTGTTGTACTTGTCTGGCTTTGTTTGTCTTCGAATTGTCCTTGCTTTGACAATCTGTCCAGAGATACCGAGGATGTTCTCATTTGTTGATGTGTCTTTGCCGAGCCAGATGGCCTGAAAGAAGCGTGCTTCCATCTTAGGCCTGTGCTTTGCTGTTGGAATCATGTAGAGAACTGTTTCACCAAACTCACAGATTGGTGTTTTGCGCTCTTTGTTCCAGCGTCTGTAGTAGCTGGTGTTGCTGTCTGAATGCACTGAGTACCTGTTGAATAGGTACGCTGCATGTTTGACCAACCAAGGCATGATTGGATGTGTGGTGCTGAGATGTATGCCGTAGTTGTTTTCAAGCTATAGCTTGAGTGTTCGAATTTGTCCCATCAGTGTTCGATGGAATCTCTCCAGGCTACCTTGTGCCTGTGATGTGTACGCTGGTGCTTCTCTTACTGCTATGTTGCCAACTGCTGCTGCGGTCATCTTGAGGAGTGCTTTCAAGAAGTCTTCTTGGTCTGACTGTATCACTGTGCTGTTCAGTGTTGCTTGTGTTCTGCCGCATTCCATCAGGAATTGTTGTAAGCACGTTGACAGGTATTGCGTGTGATGTGTCCTGTCTTCAATTTGTGCTGCCGTACACATGCCTGTTTCTACGTCAACTCCTGTCAGTACTGGTGTTGTCTTTGTTTCTCTGATGGACTTGTAGTAGGTGATGTCGATTTGAATTACTGGTGTTTTGCTGTGTTGCTTTGGGTGGTTGTCTGCTCTGCCCTTGCCTTGCACGCACAAGGGACACCAACTTCTGTACGGTAGGTGTGTGAGCTCATGTTCCATTCTTTCTTGTTCTGTTGGTTGTCTTGGTGCTGGTATTCCTTTTGCTTTTCTAGCTTCTTGTTGTTCGTCAATGTCTTCTGTTATGAACCCGTCCTTGAACTGTGGACGTTCTTCGAAGTTTGTTGATCCTGTCCATTCTTTGCCGAATGTTGCTTGTCTCTTTGTTGTCCAGTCAACTTCCACTGCATGTCCTCTTGTTCCATCTATAGGTCTGATGAGGGTTCTTCTTTGTTGTGTAAGTCTTGTGATGTCTGGTCCATCGTCTGTTTGTTGCGGTATGTACAAATCCATTCGTGGTTGAATATGTACTCTTTTAAAATTCTGATGTTGGTTGAACATCTTTGGGATGTGGAATCGAAGTTGCTGGTGTAGATGTTTGCTGATACTGGTGTGGTGTGTCTTCAATTGGCCTCTTATAGGTGTGTCTTGTCAACGGTTGTTGTGCTGACGATGCTGATGTCGACGTTGCTTCTGGTACCTTGAGTGGTTGTGATGGTACTGCTGGTGGTTGTGGCGGTCTGTTGCCTGGGAGAATGGTTCCTTTCTTCACTCTGAACCATGTTTCTCCAGTCCATGTTGGTCCTTGCAGGACTCTTTTCTGTTGTGACTTGTTGAGGTCTTGGTATTTGTCTTCAAAGTCTTCGTTGTTGCCATTTTGTCTGTAGACAATGGTTCTTCTGTAGTTCTCAAGTCTGTCTGTTGGTATTGGACATCTGCTATCTGGTACGAAGAGTGCTTTACGTGTTGTCCTGTGTGTTCTGACCAGAAATCCTTGTGTGTTGAATGTCCATGTGTCGTTTCTGTTTCTGACAACCTCCATTCCTGATTCCTGTTGGTGTGATGGTCACTGGTGTAATTGCTGCTGATCCTGTTGTTCCTGTCATGCTGATGTCTAACTTCATGTTGCCTGGGATGTTGACCAGCTTCATGGGAAGGTAAAAGAGTTCAGATCTCTCTACCAAGTTGGAGTAAAAACCTCTGCTGTGTGACATTGTTGGTGTGTCTTTGAACTGTATGTTGAACCCTTGTTCTGTCAGTCGTGTTACTGACATGATGGGTTGTTTCACGTCACACACGTAGAAGGGTACGACTATCTTGTAGTTGTCGTTGTTGGCCATCAGTACCCATTTGTATCCATACATGTTGATCTCTTCATCTGTTGCTGTTCTTAAGCTCGGCCCCTGTCCTTGTTGGAGTGTGTAAAGGGGTGAGTTCTGTGCAAACCATGGTGGACAAACATGTGTTGCTGCTCCACTGTCAATCATGATCTCTGCTTCTGTGTGA